>APFE030135417.1:9464-63824 GCA_000404065.3 Pinus taeda
ATTAATCCAATTTTATAAAAAAAAATATTATGTTTTAGTTAAATTCTTATTAAATAAAAATAATAACAACCACTTTTATAAATTATAATTTTTAACTAAATTCATAGGGAATAAATATAAAATAAAAATAACCACTTTTAATAATTAATCTTTTCAATATAATTAAATACTTTAAATTAAAGCTTTTCAAGGATCAAATTGGTATTGAAACTATCAATGCCCAAGTGAATTAAATATAAATCTCAATGACCGTATTGGATTAGAATAATTGTAAATTTAATAAAATTAGGTAACGCCAATTAAAATTAGGTAACGCAAGGGTGTTGATACTCTCTTCATGTCATATATTTAACTCCACTTTCCTTTATTATTCGAGTTAAAACTAGGTTACTGGAGTGCGCCCTTGTCTTCCTTTCATGTTATATATTCCACACTAGTTTCATATCTGCAACAAGCCTGTCTGATTTTCACGTATCAAGCGGTGTGTTAATCTGTGAAAATAAGTGAGTTTGATGAAGGTTATTCCCAATGATGTCGTGCGAAAGTTCTTGTTGAGAGTGCCCTACAAATCACACAATATGTTGAAAGCTGTTGGGAGTATTTGCTTAATTATAAATTATATTTTTTTTATTTTAATATTAATTTTTATTATAAAGTTAAATTATAATAATTTATTTTAATTTAGATTTATTAAATGTTAAAAGAGATATTAATTTTAAAAGTGTATTTTTTATGATGAATAATTTGGGAAAAAGTTTTAAAAGTGTATAATTTTTTTTGATGTACAATTTGAGAAAAGGTTTTTATTTCAAGATATGTGATAAATGTTTAATAGACCAAAGATAGGAAAACTTGAACTAGAGAATAGTTACCTAGAGGGGGTTGAAGGAGTGGGAGAAATAGAGCCAACAAGTTGCTTCCCAATGCTAGGAGTGCCCAAGCCAAAGGGACTAAAAATACTAGCTCTATACTAGTTCTAGTTAACTCCACTTTCATATTTTAAAAGCCATGCTACATTAACGTTTCCATGTCAAAGCAGTAATACTTAAAATACTTCTATTATGAATTGAGAAATTAAAATTTTTCAAAATATCTTCACTTCTTTATATTTTCATATTACCTATAATTAATTGATATTTTGAAATTAAATCCATATTTTCTGCACTATTAACTCCACTTTTAAATTCTGAAAGTTCTTCGTTCACTTTCATGCTTGCACCACGTTTTATACCAATAAAAAGATATGTGGGATGAGTGAGAAAAAAAATTTCTTAAAAAAAGATATATGAAATACATCTATGCAGTACAACTGTTTGACCCTATGAAGGGCACCTCGGAAAAGCTATCCCTCATTGATGATCCCTACATTACTCGAATACTAATATGGTCTGAGTGCATTTTTGTGAATGGAAACCTACTTCTCATATGTGGATTCCACTTGAGTTTGTTGAAGAGCGGCCAACTTTATGATATTGACTATGTGAAATGGAGCCTCAAAGCTTTGTCTCTTCTTCTACCATACTTGTCTACATCGCCTGCGACAAGTGAGCATGACATCATATAACAGGGAAGAAGACACATGGAAATTTTGTGTCCTATGATTGAACATCATGACCAAGGATGTCAATGTGTTTTTGTGGAAAGAAAATTCATCCTGTTATGCTAAAGGTCAAAGTGTACAAGTTATTGATTTGAGTGTGGGAATGTGGAGATAGACAACACACACGTGGAGCTTCAGAGAAGTATGGAGAAGTACTTGTGTAGTTTTTTCTTCTTCTAAGGAGATGTACGCGTTCACCGAACAATAAGTGGAGAAGGGAATTTGGAGTGTTTTAGCTTATCTTCCCCACAATGTTGTTTTCTTTACGTCTTTCATTTTTTTCGAATTTGTTTTTAATCGGATTGAGCTACACATAACCATCTAACCAAAAAAACATATCTCTTACATATCTCTTATCTATTTTTTTTTAGGAAAATTGAACTTTCATTCAAAATAATGAGAAATTTCTACATTTTCTTATTTCTATATCATATCATTATAACTCATAACATATAGTCATTAATTTCATCACTATTGCAGAAAAAAAAAGGCTAGACATCCAACACGAAGATAAAATCCTCTAGAGGAGAAAAGGAAGAAACAAAATACAATGTGGATCTGCAAGGAACATTAACCATATGCAAATGCCAATAAGAAAAGCAAAAAAGTAGCAGCAGGAGAAGAGATTTATATCTTAAATAATCCCATGCCACCACTCCTACCATCAAATTATAAAAAAAAAATGTAACCCACACAAATGGAAACACAGTGTTTGGAAAGTGCATCCACTTCCTTGTTTTTCTCTAGAGAGACATGTTGGAATGTAACCTACCAGAAAGTGGGAATAATATTCCTCATCAGCAACATCAAGTTGCAAAAACAAAGCACCTTGAGAGAACACTATCCATGAACCCAATTGATCACAGTAAGGGAGTCACCTATGATCAAAATATTGTGAGTGCTAAGTTGCAAAGAGAACTAGAGGGCACGCCACACCCCAATCAATTTATCTCCTCAATTATCTCCCATATCACTATAGGAGAAAAAATGATGGATCCATATGGAGAGAAACTCCACATCCACAATTCCCTTCGTAGGAGGCCACATCAAAAGAGCAGATAGGAAAAATTCCATCCAAATCGACAATAGAGATGTATTCGATGGGAGGCATTTGGGACAGATGGTGCAACTTCTTGGAAAAATTCCACTATGCCGAGGGAAATAACATTTATCTTTAGGGACCTTCATATACCCCATAGGACATAGAGAGGTACAGTCTTATGGGATTTCACCTCGAGGCTTCATTGACTAATGCAATCATCTATGGATGATGAATCTTTGATATAAGGGACAGCAAAGGGAAATCATAGAAATATGATGTCCTCACAGAGAGAGCATGAACAAGTATATATGAAAACTCTCCTCTGCAAGTTGTCCCCTGTCAAAATTCAATTGTCGATGGCGAGCCACCAGAAACACTTGATCTTCAAAGATTTTTCCCACTTCCATAGTAGAGAGGTGCAATCTGAGTGGGGAAACATTTGGGAGGTTGATGTGGTGTTGTCGTATACTTCGTTGATAGGAATCTTGCCATTCCCAATATGCTCACCCTAAGCATGTTCTTCCATTAACAGAGGATAATTTTGGCCATGCATAGAAGGTTGTGATGTCCTTCCCACTGTCATCATATCCATTGTTAATGCAATCTTATAAGCATGTGGTCAGGTATGAGCACTGTAGGTAGGTCAAATCCTCTCTCAATGTCTAGTGAGTGCGTCCATCCCTTGTGTGTTGAGAATATTAATGATAGATATTAGAAGGAGATGAATGCTAGTGAAACCTTTTATGGCATCCCATCACCAAGCATGCAACAAAGGTTACCGGAGATCCATGAAATAGCTAGTTTAAGGCTACTTTAAATTTTCGAAGTTCTTCCAGTCGATGGAACCTTAGGTGCAACCCATTCCTCCATTCCTCCACACCCATATGTTGTATATAATTGCTAAACATTATGATTTTCCACAGTCCACTCTCATAGAAAAGTTTTCATAGACCCAGAGTCACGAGACAATGATGCCCCATCCCCCATACTTAATGGGCGTCATGATAAACTTCAACCCAATTAGATGTATCCTCTTACCTATACTAGGGAGAGACCATAGGAATCTTATATAATGGAATCTATTTTGTTTATGACAGGATGGAGAATGTGGAAGAGCTGCATCCAATAAACTAGTATGCTAAGCAGGACCCCTTTATCATTATGACTCTACCTCCTATCATAAGCCATCTTTGATCCTATCTAGACAATTTCTTACTAAACTTAGAGATAATCCATTCCTAGTCAATTAAATAGTACTTACATTGATTTAACTAGCATCCCAAATATTTAAAGTCTTCATACGTAAAACTTAATTTGACGCCAAAAAGAGTAGCGATTTCACGCGATGTTAGAGCATCCTCATAGTCTGTGATCAACTTTGTTTTTATCTTTGTTGATATATGCGACTTTGAGGGACACTCAAGTAGCCTCACAGTATGTGATCAACTTTATTTTATCTTTGTTGATATATAGTCTGGATGCCATACCAAAATATTTGAAATTCCTGTGGAAGAATTCCCACACAAAGAGTTTGGCCTCCCAAACACAGATTCAATTATCCATGAACATCAGGTGACTAAGGTTTCAGCCTCTATAGATCCCACATCCTCAAATAGTTCCTTTTGGAGACTTGGACTTGATTCCTTTATGAAAGGCATCCATAATGAGGATAAAAATGATGGGGATAATGCACAACCTTTTCTAAGACCTTTATGTATTTCGAAGAATTATGTTGGTTCACGATTAATGAGAACAACCATAGAATTTTTTGTTAAGCATGCCATTATCCATTGTACATGTATCATTGAGAGGAACTCTGAGTCCACACAGTTATATGCCCTATGGAGGTCAAGCTTCGTGAGACATGATTTTAGCTTTTTTGTTTTGATCGGGTGGATGCACTCTTGTGCAATCATGAATGCATCTTGTATCATCCTGTATGAAAGGAACCCAAATAGATCTAAGTATGTGAGGAGATATGACCTTTTTATTTTTTTAGAAATAAGTTTAGACATAATTTTATAAATAGAATTACATAGATAAATAGGTTTATAGTCACAGAAAGAGAGAGAATGTTTTTGCTTATGGATGAGATTATAGAAAGTAGAGTTAATAAAAGCTAGGATGTGCTGAGAAACTTTAACTGTCTGCACCATATTGGCTATTTTTGATCCCATCAACTCAAAAAAGAACGAGAAAATTTTAATAGGCCAACCATCAAACCCAAGGCTCTTGTCATTGGCAATCTTCTTGATAGTCTAGAGTATCTCTTCATCCAAGATTGGATTGTCCATTAGCGAAGTTTCCGCTTCATTGATCATCACTAGAAACATATTAGCAAAGCTCATTTTCTCTTTCAAGTGATCTCCCTCTCTTTCACTAAATTGGTTTCTAAAAACTGAAAGGCCTCCTTTTTTATCTCCACGATGGAGGTATGTATATTTCCAACTTCATCTTTTATGGCCCATATGGAATTTATGTTATTTTTTGTTGTTGTTGCTAAATGAAATAACTTTGTGTTTTAGTCACCACCCTTAATCCACACTGTTATAGACATATTTTGGCACTGCAACCCCAATCTTATATGTCGATAAAATAAGGGCTCTTTAACCCCTAAAAGTGTTGTTTCATACCCTAAAGGATCATGGTCATCTGATTACATCATTCCCCAGAAGTTCCACCTGAAAAACCACTCAGAACTGGCCAAAACAGGACCATATTGACTGCTCCACTATGTGATGCATACTAACTGCTACAGTAGCCACGTGCAATGCATACTAATGAAGCCTTCTATAGGGTGCGATGAGCGAGGATGGATAAATTTCCAGGACAATTTGCTAAGGGGATGCTCATGGAATCTTCTAGAAACTTCTCTTATGCCACTTGCCTCTCCGAATTCGCCTAGGGAGAGATCCAAGAAATCTCCAAGTGGAACCAAGAACAACAAGTGAAATGACACTAATAAAAAACCCAGAGATGACTCACACCCTTGTGCACATTTATAAATGGATCCCTCATCTAAGAGATATAGAGGCTGGAATTTTGTAATTTGCAAGGAAGTGCTGATAGTTTGTCTTTGAGAAAGAGCATTGTATTGTTGGATGATCTTGCTTTTCATGAGGTGAAGAGGGCTTTGATGCTGGGAGGATGATGTTGGATTAGACAACTGGGTTGTAATTCTCCCTTATATTTTAATAAAGTTCTTTGATTTTTCCTCCATACAATTGTGTATTTCTGAATGTTGTTATTTGTGAATGCCATTGTATGCTCAATGTATTTCTAATTCTGCATTGTTTATGATATAATAGATCAAGATGCTTTGATGTTTTTTTGTTACTTTGTTTCTACAAATATTCTCTAAGCAGGACAAGTAGGAGAGGAGTTCCAATGTCCATCAAGGGAAAGAGAAATCAAGCAAGGAGTTAAGCGGAAGATCGAGGTTGGTTCCTTTGCTTTTCTCTTATCTATCATACATAGAGGAAATCACAAATTTCTTTGATTGTTTGTTTCTAAGATAGCTGCCAATCCTAGTGGGACTAGCAGATTGAAAAGACACTATTTTTCCCAGAAACAAAATGGAGACCATACTAGGGAGCGAATAGGTGATTGTTTGTTATTGTTGTTTTCTTTATAAACTATAGACGGAGCTTGAAGTGAGCCAGATAGCATTTGAACTTCTCTTGCTCTGCAAGTGCATAGTATATGAATGCTGCTTCAGTCAATCTCTGGTTTAGTTTATGAACTGAACATATGACTTACAAGCATTCTAGATGCCCTTGTGGTAGCTTAGTAACCTGCCAAGATAATTCCTCTGTACTTTTCTCTTTACTATTTATCATAGCTCAGCTTAAATCAATGAAATCAGTTGCAAATTTGAGTCAAAACCCACCTCAGTTGCTATCCCTGGCCCATCTCACTCTCTGACACTGTCAACCAGTATGCATTTCATCTCTCGAGCTTGAAAAGTGTGATTCATCCCTATTTCAGTATGGCCCGGGTGCGATGATTGACTCAGTCTATTTTTCTCATTGAAACTTGGGTTTTTTGTCCTTATTTTCAGCTCTGTTTAGTTGAATTGCTGCTTATGAACAATACCTCATTACTGAAGCCTACTTGCATTACATAGATCTGCCTCCACTGATTAGGATTAGTAAATGTTTTTATGTATTTTTCCATCATTTATAATCCTTTGTCGAAAATTTGCTTAAATTGACCTGTAATTTTCATACAAAAGTGTTGTAATCGTCATTTTGTGTCAAAAAGAGAAGTGTCGTTGAGTCTTCATTCTCTGAATATTCGATTGAACATTTTGTCATGTATTTGATTTGATTTGTTGTTATTCGAAGTGTTGAAAGTATTTTCTATTCGAAATTGAAAAGTGTCATTCAGTCTTCCTTTCTATTTTGAAAAATAAATTGTCGAAATGTTGCTTTGAGTGTAATATTTCAGATCTATACTTAGTTTTCCTTTTTTGGCATTTCTCACATTAAGGGAATGAAAAACAAATACATGCATTTTTCATTTTCATTTAGCTTGTGTGCGAAAAATGAGTTAGTAAATTACATTTAGTGTATGCTCTTTGCTCTTTGTTTGAAAGAATCATAATTTTCTTTCCCAAGTAGCTAGGATTTTCATTGATAAAAAAAAACAATGATTGCTTGTCATTGTAGATTGCATTTTTAGGAAATTCAAATAAACATCACACGGTGAAACTTGAAAGAAATTTTTTTAAACAAGATCAACTCTAAAATAAATCTCAATGAACCTAATAACGCTTTGGAACCTAACACAACACATCTATAGGTCTAGCCTAGAGACGTGTTCTGGCATCGTAAAATCTAGTAACTATCGTTTTCATCGAAGGTTGGGTGATTCCTCCTCTTTGATACAACAAGTGCTAGCATGGATTTGTGCTCCCCATACAGTCGAGTGTATATTAGGATACCACAATAGGCTTACATCCTTTATCCATAGGAGGCCATGTCTACTGCCCTATTGATCGTAATGCACTAAACACATCATTCAGGAAGATTGGCTGCCATACATAAGTCCTTGGTAATTTCTCTTTAATTTATCACCAAGGTGTATATTGCAGTTTTGTGATTGGTTTGGTAATAACTTTGTCTAGATTTCCAGAGTAGTCACTTTCATTCATTTTCAACTCCTTAAAAGAAAAGGTCCATCTGAGCACTTTTCACTTCAGGCTCATTAAAAATCGAAGGGGACTAGAGTCATCTTTAGCTTTTTCTTTGCTCTTAAAAGTTGAAAAAGCAAAGTTGTGTCAAAGCGTCATTAAAATTTATTAAATTTGGAATAACATCCCTATTCCTTCACTGATCTTAGGTTGAGATAATGGAGTCCACCAATCAAGGAATCCCTGTTGAAGGGGATCCTAGTCCATTTTCTTCTTGGGGAAATATTGGTGCTCCGTATATGGCTACATTGTCCCTTCCAGGAATCACAATTGGCTTTCTTGCATGGCTATTATCAACCTCAGTCGTTCAAAATACCATGATTCCTCAACAATGGAATCGACAACCTGTTAATACTAAAGTTGACCCTTCACTTTCTTCTTCGTTTGTGTCTCCCTCTCCTCCTTCCTCTTTGCTTGGTGAAAATATTGATGCTAGTAACCAAGTGACTGAGAAGAAGAAGAAAGGGAAGGAGAAGAAGAAGAAGTCAGTTAAGCAAGGGGGTAACCATGCAGCATCTGGTGAAAATCCACACATTAAGCTTTTCAAACCTAAATATCCATGCATAATTTGTACGGGAGACCATCTTCACCGAGAAAGTTTGCGCATTCCTCGGATTTTGAGAGCATGGTCCCCCCATTCACACCAAGTGGTGTCATCAACCTCTGGTGATCACGTTGACAACACACCATCAACTAGTAATAATGGGCAGAAAATAAAGTTCCAAATTCCATGCAAGTTATGTGAAGGGGATAATACCCTTCCTCGTTGTCTTTTTTTGGATGAAGCCAAAGGAGTCTTGCATAATTGTCTTGCTTCATCGCAGTGACTTCCACCTGGATACTAGAAACTCTCCCCAAATCCTTTACTAGTTGAAAATATAACTCACATAACTCAACCATCGGTCGAAACACCTATCATTGAAAATGAATCTTCTGAGTCCATATTGAACCAAAGTCAACAGGTCGAAATGGCAATCAACCCAGTTTTACCTTCAGAAGGTCCACCTTGAGATGATACCATTCCCAAAGAGAGTGAGAACAATACCTTTCAAATTCTTTTTATCACTTCAGAGTCCAATGAACTTGGGGGCAATCCACTCGTTCCTTCACAACAGGAAGAAAATCCCCTAGTTCGTGCTTCTCAAGGGGTTATTTCAACCATTTATTCGGTACCCCCTCCAAGCAGTCTAGTCACTTCCTTTGATTGGAATCAACTAGCAAGATCCCGCCTTCCTTGTAATGTACCATTCCAAATCAAAGTACAAGTTTACAAAATGATAATGTCTGGCACTATCATAGATGAAGGGGCATCAGTGAGTATCCTTTCCTCAACTACTTGGAAAGCACTTGGTTTGCCATCGCTCTTGCCTGTCATACACAATTTGTCAGGCTTTAAAAACGAAACCAGTCAACCGTTAGGGATCCTTCTTAAATTACCCATAACTTTGAGAAGGAAAACCGTTCACTTGAACGTGATGGTGTTCCAAGGACCATTAGATTACAATCTACTCCTTGGACGTGACTATGTTTATAACATGGAAGCTATTGTTTCAACACTCTTTCAAGTGATGTATTTCCCACATGAAGGCAAAATTGTCACTGTTGACCAGCTTTCATTTCCCGGTTTGAGCATATCGCCAAGTCGATCATCATCCCTAAATGGTCCTTTTCCATCGATAATGTCTCTTCAACCTTCATTCCATCCATGTGATTGCTAGGAGTAATCCGGTGAATGTAACGAAGCTTAGGGGCCATGCACCCTTGTCTATTTTGAGACAAACCCAACTGAAAAGATAAGTTTCCTTGTAGGTTATGTGATTGGAAATTCCAACCCACACCATTCACCTTTGTCCGCTATGTAGACGAAGCCATGAAAGTGTTTTTACTATGTTTTCCAAGGAAGTGTTTTGTCTAATTGCTAACAAAAACCATTCTACTTAACCACGATTATTTCCATATGGTTACTAAGGGACTCTCCTTTTCATCATGCTGGGGGCATGCAACTTTTTCAATTTCATTTTCTAGCCTTTTAGCTTTTTAGCTTTTTAGTTTTTAACTTCTTAGGTTAGGTGATTGGTCTGACACACCATTCACTTTTGTCTGCACTGTAGATGAAGCAAAGGAAGTGTTTTGTCCAGCTGCTGATGAAACTATCCTACCTAACCTCACTAGTTCCTTAGCTTTCTAGTTTTTCTAGATTTTTTAGCTTTTTATTTTTGTCGTTTCTAGCTTGCGTAAAAAGAAACAAACCAAGCATCTTGCCGCATGGTTTAGGCTCATTGAAAAACAAACCTACCACTGAGCATATGTTACTGCAAGGTTCAAGCTCATTAAAAAATAAACCCGCCTTCAGTGAAAAACCTTTATGATTGCCATGCTATTAGCCTTTTGAGCCTTGGTTGTGTTCTGCCATCACCTTCCTCCTTTTGGCTGATCAAATGCTTCCACTTGATTGTTTACCCTTTTGAGGAATAGTTGTGATTAGTGGTCCTGTTAGCCAACCTCTTCACATCACCATGTTTTGAGAAGTTCCAAGTTTACCTGGAACTAGTGGCTACCCTAAATGCCACTCGTTCAACAAAAACAAGTCTCCTTTAAACTCTTTTCAGACTTGTTAAATATGAAAAGATCGTCAAGCTATTGGATTTTCCAGCTCACTAAAGTAATCAAAATGCTATCCCTCCTGTATTTTTAAATCCTTTTCAGACCTGAGGGATTATCTCATGAAGAAGTTCGAGCGCTTGTCTTTCTCGGCTTGCTAAAGTGATCGAAAATTCGTCCCTTTTGTATTATTTTATCCTTTTTCAAACCTAAGGGATTATACTACGAAAAAGAACTAGTGGAGTTTCCTTTTCGTCCATTTTCAAACTCTCTAAACATGAAGAGGACCGAGTTTTCTTTTTCGTTAAACTCGTTAAAACAATAGCGACGAACTTGTCCACCGAGGCAAGAACAAATTTCATTGTTGTTAGACTCGCTAAAAAGTAGCTACAGGTTTTCCCAAAGGGAAAATTATAGAACAAGCATATGTTATCCTCCTCAAGCTTGAAAAAAATAAAGAGGTACTGGTCAACAATGACTTGGGAAAAAGGGAATAAAACTTGAAGAATATTATGGTAGCTGGTCACTCTTGAACATGACACTTTCACTCTATCACCCTGATTGAGTTGGGTTAGGTTATTCCATTCACCGGTCACTTCACGATTGACCTTCCATACCATCCATAATTTGGGGTTAACGCTACCAATCCATCTCAATGTTGTCGATATGTTCAAGAGAATTCATTCAATTCAGAAACCACCATCGAGTTAATACCTCATCCACTACAATATCTTCACCCTCCATTTTTCATGACTACCATTCTTGAACCTTGTGTCAACAGATCGTTTTCACCTCTAGAAAATCATTTGCTTCGTTTCATGTCGTAGATGTGGGACACATTAAGGCCCTTGTATGATAGGTCACTTCTTGTCAACATCACCTCATTATCCAAGAAGTTGACCTAGAAACAACTCTTTTAGTACTTTGAAGCTTACATGTTTCAATGGAAAGTTTCTCACTTCCAGTGATAGGTTGACATTAATGGCCATCGACCGAAAGATTTTACATGGTGTTCGACATCAGATCATATATTCATACCACGTGAATTGTATTTTAGTACCTTGAGGGTCATTATCATTATTGATGATTCCTCTAGCACCTGTTAACAACTTACATTATTGCCTGGTAATCAGGCGATGTCTTTCCATGTTCGACTTCAGAACATCTCTTCACATGGATCAACTTGTACATCGGGTGAAGATTGAATGAGTTTGAAGACCCCGAATCTAGTTTCATCCATCCGGGCTGCAATATATTTAGGAATATAAAGACATCAAATGTACACAAAAGCTGCACAGATGGTCATCTAAGCTAGGGATGATGACTCTCCAGTCCGCAACTGCGGACTATTATCTATCCTATGTACATGAAATGAATTTATAAAGCTGAGCATGGGAATGCCATCCTAAGCTAGATCATGAAAATAATGTGATTATGATGTATTGTATTGTATCTTATATAGGTCACCTTCCAGTTCGAATACCTTGGATCCTCATGATAAAGCATTTCACCAGACATCAAAAGATTTACGACTTCATGCTTTATGGAGCAACTGTTAGAGACATATTTGGGCACTGCAACCTAAATCTTATATGTCGATCACATAAGGGCTCTTTAACCCCTAAAAGTGTTGTTTCATACCGTAAAAGATCATGGTCAACTAATTACATCATTCCCTAGAAGTTCCACCTGAAAAACCACTCAAACCTGGCCAAAATAGGACCATACTGACTGCTCCACTGTCAGGGTGCGATGCATACTAACTTCTACACTAGCCAGGTGTGATGCATACTGATGAAGGCTTCTGTAGGGTGCGATGAGTGAGGATGGACAAATTTCTAAGACAGTTTGCTAAGTGGATGCTCATGGAATCTTCTAGAAACTTCTCTTATGACACTTGCCTCTCCGAATTCGTCTAGATGAGTAAGAGATCCAAAAAATCTTCAAGTGGAACTAAGAACATTAAGTGGAATGAAACTAATCAAAAACCCAGAGATGACTCATGCCCTTGTGCACATCTATAAATGGATCCCTCATCTAAGAGATCTAGAGGCTGGAATTTTGTAATTTGCGAGGAAGTGATGATAGTTTGTCTTTGAGAAAGAGCATTGTATTGTTGGGTGATATTGCTTTTCATGAGGTGAAGAGGGATTTGATTCTATGAGGATGATGCTGGATCAGACAGCTGGGTTGGAATTCTCCCTTCTATTTTAATAAAGTTCTTTGAGTTTTCCTCCATACAATCGTGTATTTTTGAATGTTGTTATTTGTGAATGCCATTGTATGCTCAATGTATTTCTTATTTTGCATTGTTTATGATATAATAGATCAAGATGCTTTGATGGTGTTTTGTTAATTTGTTTCTACAGATATTTTATAAGCGGGACAAGTAGGAGAGGAGTTGGAAGCTCTATCAAGGGAGAGACAAATCAAGCAAGGAGTCACGCAGAAGATCCAGGTTGGTTCCTTTACTTCTCTCTTATCTATCATACATAGAGGAAATCACAAATTGCTTTTATTATTTGTTTCTAGGATGGCTACCAATCATAGTGGGACTAGTAGATCGAAAAGAAACCAGTTTTCCTAGAAACACACACAAGGTTTCTTTTTCTATATATTGTAATTCTTATGTGAGAGCCCTTCTTTGAGTATATATCTAGACTTTTAAATAAGTTTTCAATGGTTTAAGTTTGTCCCTAATCCTCAATATAGGGTTATCAAAGTGGGATGGAGATGGGTAGTCTAAGACTCGTCAACCAACTTCTGGAAATTTGGCTCATCTAACCATATTAGATTAAATTTAAAGGGTCTCTTGTGATCATCCATATCCTTGATCCATTATTATATTATTGCATCATGATCATATATATATGAGAAGAATGACTAGGATTGTATTTGATTTAGTCTTTGACACAAAATTGAATCCACCATAAATTTATTGATTCTTTTAGCAATACCCTCTACTCCCGAGCAGTTATTCCACCAATTTGGAAACAATGGATTTGAAGAAACAATTATTAGGGCTTTTCGATCAAAAAATTGTCTGAAATAATTCTCCATAGGGTCCACCTTAGCCCGGTGTTCCCAAAATTCGTTTACATGCATGGTGAAATTAATAGCACCAACTATGATCAACGATCGTATTTCTAATATTCCAGATGTCTCAACTACATCCCAAAAGGTTCTACTATTGGCATATGGTGCATAGATGTACATTATCCAAAATTTATAAGAACTACCCATGCATCAACTTATCAATATGATTCCTGCACAACTAGTATATGCTTGGAATTTAAATATTGTTGGATCCCATATAATTACAAGACCTACATAATTTCCTTCTGTGCTTGTTGCATAATCCCTCCATTATTGGCATATTTTAAGAAAAATATCGATGCATTTTTTCTTTGCATCATGGTCTCTTGTAGCAGGATGACGGATGGACCTTTACATTTTATGTTTTGTTTTAAGAATTTCCAAGTATGGGCTCTTATGTAACCAGCTCACAAAATAGAATAAAAGATATATCAACAACTTCAAAATAAACCTCTTCGAGGTGGAAACCTCCTTTACATTACACAAATGAACAATTCTTGGATGATACAAATGACAATACCTCCTTTCCATATATAGGAGTCTAAGGGGTCCCAATACAATTAGAACCTACATAACAATAATATTGTAGTGGCACAAAAATAAGAATAATGGGCTTCTATGGGGAACAATAATAACAAGTGACTATATGGGCACAATAATACAATAAGGGGGTTGAACTAATAACAATAAGGGGTTACACTAGTAGTATAGGGACCTAACATGCCCCTCTCCTTCAAAAAGTGGTGTCTTCAACACTTGGGTACTTCTGGATGCTTATATATAAAATTATCATACTCCCATGTGGAATCTCCAGTGGGTAAGTTCTTCTCCTTAATGAGAGACTCTGAAATTGATCGATTTCATAGTTGTCGATTTCCTACTTCAAGCTCCAATATGATTTTCCTTCCTCCTCAAGTTCTAGAAATATTATTTGAACTGGGACCTTCTGCAACTTTTGAATGAATGGCCACACTTATTTTTCATTCTTCCATTGATCTCTTTCTTTTTTTATCTAATCTAGTTGAATAATAAAAATGGCATAAAAGAATTCTTCCATATCCTCATCCTTTCTTGAGAGTGCACCTGCAACAACATTTTGCTTCCCTTTTTTGTATATGATTTCAAAGGCATAACTAAACATCTTTGTGCCCCATTTCTTTTGCTCTTCTAAAGATAATATTTTTTTTAAAAAGTATTTAAGACTATCATGGTCCGATTTTACCTTGAAGTGTCTTCCCATTAGGTAAGGTCGTCATTTCTTAAGTGCATGTAGTATTTCCAACCTTTCCTTCTCATAGATATCTTTGTGTAAATACTTTCCTTTGATTGGACAACTTTTGAAAGAAATGGGTCTTTCTTCTTTCATTAAAACAACACCAATTCCATTTCATGAGGCATCACATTCCATAATCGATGTTTTTGTGAAGTATCGCACACCTAAGACCAGTGCTTGCCACATTGCCTCTTTAAGATGTTCAAAGACATTCGTTGCTTCAGGAGTCCATGAAAATGCATCTTTATTTAGTAATGTTGTTATAGTTGTTGTTATTCTCCCATAATTCTTAACAAAATTGTGATAATACACTGTCAACCCGAGAAATCCTCGCAAATGCTTTATGAATGTGGTAATTTTTCATTCCTTAATTTATTTTATTTTTCTACAGTCTACCTTAACACCATCATGAGATAGAATATGACCCAAATATTCCACCTCTTGTACTCCAAAGAAAAATTTGGATCTTTTTGAATATAATTATTTCTTGTCCAATAGTTCAAGCACCTTGTGAACATGTTGAACATGATCCTTCCAAGACTTGTTGTAGATTATTATATCATCAAAACTTCACTTCTAACTGAGAAACTGAAAACTTTCAAATCTCCTCTAGTATATTATTCTCATCTTTGATATCATGTATATTTTCCTGTAAATTCAACATTTTATGTAATTTACTGAAACACAAGACAAGAATCTACCCTACTCTTTACAATGGAAGCAATTAAATATTGAGCAAACAATAATTGAAAAGAGGAGGATAATCAAATAAATGTAACATAATAAGTATTTGGGGAGAAACACGGCTCAAAACCCCAATATCTGTATTGCATTAATTAGAAATCCAAGATGATATTACAATGTTTTCTCTCACAAGAAAAATCCCAAGACTCTGTAAAATCAAACTCCAACTCACAAGCAACCTCTTGGTCAACACTTAGCCAATTCTCCAACTCTCCAAGCCCTTATTTCCTTGCGCAATTCCTATGGATGATTAGCCCATATTAATGGGAATTCAGAGCATTGAAAACTACGCAATCCCTTCAAGTTTTAGTTCCTGATTTCATTCATGATTTGTGCAACTCAAAAAATTATACAATTGATAGTTCAATGTCCCTGCACTCTAGTCTCAACGAGGTCTTTCTCTAATTTTGGATGCATGATTTTAATGAGGGAATCTTCGGTTAACTAGAGTAGCACTAGTTGAGTGCATTAGTGCACCAACTCACTATTAACTCACTATTAGTTCCTCAAACAATTTGGAACTAATTTAACTAAAATTGACTCTGTAAACTAAGTTGTCTAATTAGAACTCACAATTAACTCATACTGGACACCTATAAAATAGGGAGAACATAGACATGATTACAGAAAGACTTCCAACTCAAAATTTCTAAGCTAATTGAGTTAATTAAACTTAATTAACTATTTACCTTCAAGTTTTAGTTCCAGATTTCATGCATGATTTGTGCAACTCAAAAAATTATACAATTGATAGTTCAATGTCCATGTACTCTAGTCTCAACTGGGTCTTTCTCTAATTTTAGATGCATGATTTTAATGAGGGAATCTTCGGTTAACTAGAGTAGCACTAGTTGAGTGCATTAGTGCACCAACTCACTATTAACTCACTATTAGTTCCTCAAACAATTTGGAACTAATTTCACTGAAATTGACTCTGTAAACTGAGTTGTCTAATTAGAACTCACAATTAACTTATACTGGACACCTATAAAATAGGGAGAACATAGACATGACTACAGAAAGACTTCCAACTCAAAATTTCTAAGCTAATTAAGTTAATTAAACTTAATTAACTATTTACAAGTTTCTATGAGGATAGAATTTGATTTTAATTCATAGTTTAATTCAACAACAAATTAAACTGGAATTTCTTATTGTCATTTCTCAACAAATTGGATTTAATGTGATTCAGAAGTCCAAATTTCTTAATGTTTTGAAGATATTTTTTCCATCCTAACAATTTTTTTTTGCTAAATCAAGCATCAGACCTTGTATTCAAATTGAAAATACAACCATATTACAAAATGTACAAATGAGATGTGGCCCTCATAAAGCCAAGGAAATCGTGCCTATGGCCATTATCCAGGCCCAAGAACCACAAAAAACATGATGTCGAAACCAAAAAAGATAATCTAATTGCCTAGACCGTTCACTCTATCATCAGAGATCTAACTCTCATTAGCAATATCAGGCCACTAACAAGCACACCCTTTAACTCTTGAATGAGACCCGATAAGCCTTTAGCAACCATTCTATAAGAGCTACGGGTCTGTTTTCCTGATAACCTTCGCGCATGTAATCCGCCCGAAATCCACAAGATGCATGCGATTACCACGAGCCTGAGTAACTTTCTCGCTGTTTAACACTGCTTTCAGACCCGAAGCCTAAAAAAGCTATTGCTAAAGTTGATTTTGGGTTCGATTGGCTTGGTAACCACCTTGCCGTTTCACATGCAGAATTGATAATATTGCTACTATTTCTCCTACTTTCTCACACTGAAACCATGCTCCCTTCAGATTGTAGAACTCTGGGCACATATTCCGGCTTACAGACTGACCATTCTTTTCTCTTATCTCCCTAAATTGTTGTTTCATGTGGACTAAAATTCAACTATTTCCAGAAGTCTACAACCTACTAGTATCCCTTGCTCTGATAAAGCTCCCAGTCTACAACCGCCTCTCTGAGACACTCATCCCTCCATATACAATGGGTGATCTCTATCCATTTATATTTATTGTTGCTTTTAGCACAAAGTACGCCTTCATTGGCTAAGATGTCTGCTTATATGTTGGTTGTACGATGCACATGAATGAAACTTAGGGTTTTCATGTTCTGTAGGTGGGATTGAATCCTTTGATATACATGAAGAAGCCTTCAATGTCTCGAAACGTTTTCAGAAGTTGAGCCATAAATTTTTTTCTTAACTAAATTGATAATCAATTCAGAATTGGCTTTAATTATAATTTTACGAAGATTTGAGTCCCTCAAGATTTCCAAGCATTGCTCCAGGGCCATGAGCTCTGCCATATTGTTTGTGGCTTTCCCCAAATTTCTATGAAAGATGATTTTTATACAACCCTTTTCATCCCTTCTCGCTTCTCCATAACCAGCCATGCTCGAGTTTCCTTTTGAGGCCCCATCAATATTGCATTTTATAAAACCTTGAGGGGGACGTTGGCAGAAGTCCTTATCAGCAATTATGTGATCTACGTTTTTGTTTTTTCTGTTTGGGATGAGCCCTTGCACACCCAATTGTATTAGTATTTTCATATTGAAATCTTTAGGTTGGTTTTCAAGGAATTTTTTAATGAGGGTTCCTACCGTCTCATTGAGCTGTCTTAAAATTTGTGCCAAGATGCTTTGGGAAGAACATTTCCTGCTTTTGAATATTCTGTTATTGCGTTCCTTCCAGACATCCCAGATTAGAAAGTTTGGAGTTAAAGTGCAAGCTTTGTTGATTGTTCCATTATCAAAAAAAAAATTCCTTAACTTCTTTAAGGTGTTGGTAATGCTACCCATGTCCCTGTATGTTTGTCTGAATATTGAAGCAATTAAGTTCAACAATGTGGATGTAAGAGGGTAAAGGTTGAGAAGGTGATCCATAGTTTCTTCTTGTAATTCACATAGCTCGCATTTAGATGGACTTGCTATCCCTCTTTTCCTAAGGTTTTCCCAGGCTAGAACTTTTTTATGCCGCACTAACCACATGAATAGTTTGATCTTCATGTAGCTTTGGTTCTGCCATAGGTCCTTCCATACCCAATCAGGGTTTTGAAAGTCAAGCCCAAGGGCTATGCGCTCGTCCTATTTGAGGTTAAAGGTGCCTTCATTGTTATTGCCCCATCTCAGCTGGTATGAATCTGCCGATATCAGAATATACTCGTATCAGAATCTTTCTTTGTTCCAAGATAGATGTTAGAGCTTCTGCCTGTGCCTTCAAGGGGGATTCATCACTGTCTACCAGGTTCTTCCATATCCTCCTTTTTCCCTTGCTCTTTTCCTGATCCCAAAAGTCATTTACTCTGAGTAACCTTTTGTTCTCAGTATCGTTCTTGAGATTTACAAATTCTTCTCTTAACAATTTGGGTTCCTGTTGCCACTTATCCTCCCAAAACCATGCAAGGTTTCCATCTCTAATTTCCCAAAAACTGTGTTTCTGAACAATGGCTCTATTCTCCCAAGATTTGTTCCAAATGTGGGAGCCTTTGATGATCCCATAAATTATAATTTAATCCTTGTCTTGCAAATTGTTTGCATATTTCTGTTTCCAAATTTGGGCTCAAGGGGAAGTTGAATCTTTTATCCATCTCCACCATAGTTTTGCCCCCAAAACATTGTTTAGCACTTTAGGATCATCTATTCCCAAACCTCCATGTGACTTAGGTTTATAGATTTTATCCTAGGCTACCAAGGCCCATTTCGTTTTTCTCTTCCTCTTTGCCCCAAAGAAAATCTCTTTGGATATTTCTACATAGTTGAATGACTCCTTTAGGAGCTAGAAGGCCTAAAAACATAAATATTGCGACAGTTTGTAGGATAGATTTTGTGTGCACAAGTCGTCCTGCTAAGTTCAAAGACTTACTTGTCCATTTTCGTATTTTTTCATGAAGCTTATTAATCACAGGCTCCCTCATGGACTTTCTTAGAGGTTTATCAGTTAGTGATACTCCCAGATATTTGGTGGGTAGCATATCTCTTTGAAATCCTAGAATTTTGGATATGTTTCTCTGAATAGCAATGTCAGTATTAAAAAATAAAATCTTTGATTTGGTAAGGCTTACCTTTATGCCTGCAGCCATTGCAAAGTATTTCAGGATTTGTTTGCAGGCTAGAGCTTCCCTAACCATAGGTGTACCCTGTAGCATAGTATCATAAAAAATTGTTGATGGGTCAAAGAATCTCCATTCATGGTTAGTTTGAGATGCTAGATTGTACCTTCTACTTTGGCATATTTGATAGCTTTTCCTAGCCCTTCCATCATGAGAGTAGAGAGGAAGGGTGAGAGAGGATCTCCTTGTCTGAGCCCTCTCGTCAAATTAAAGGGCTTGGATGGTGAACCAATTACTAGGATTGCAAAACTAGAGGTAGTTACAAGGGCCATCACCCATCTCACCCAGTTATTGTCAAATCCATATGTTATAAGAAATATCCTTATGTAAGCCCAACTTATTTTATCATAAGCCTTTTCTAGGTCTAGTTGCATAATCATTCCTACCTACCTATTGCTTATCAGTGAGTGAACCACCTCGTGTTCTTGAATGATATTCTTGAGAATTTGTTTGCCTTCTACAAACCTGATTTGTTCCTCAAATACAAGAGTTGGAAGAAGGGGTTTAAGCCTATTGGCTATTATTTTGGAAATTACTTTGTACACAACATTGCATAATGTTATTGGTCTGAATCTGTCTGGTGTCATAGAATTATCTTGTTTTGGAATTAAGGATATAAAAGAGGTATTGAGTGCTTTGAAAACAGTTCTATTTTTCCTAGAGTCCTCCATCACATCGAGGATATCCTACTTGATTATTCCCCAACATGCTTTAAAGAATTCTACATTAAAATCATCTAGACCTCATGCCTTCACATTTTGCATCTCTTTGATGACTTCGCTGACCTCCTCTTCATTCACAGGTATGTTTAGATTATAATTGTCTTCTCTTGTCACAAGCTTAGGAATGTGGTTTTTAAAGTCATTGATGAATTGTGATTTGTCTAAGAGAGGTTCCTCTACTATGCCTTGGAAATTTTGAACCAACTCAACTTCTATTTCTTTATGGGCATCGATTTGATTTCCTTGAGAATCTTTGAATTTTGAGATTTCGTTATCGGACCTGTGATCCATGGTAGATTTGTAAAAAAAAGTTGTCTTCCTTTCTCCTTCTTTTAACCATTGTACCCTTGATTTCTGTTTCCAGAATATTTCCTCTTTTTTGCATAATTCTTCCCATTCCTATTGATGGTAGTCAGCTTGTTCCTTTCTTGCCCCATTGAAGCCATCTGTAATGAGGATCTAGTTAATTTCATGTAGCTTCTATTCTGCCACATTTTTGGCTTCAAAAATGTTTCCAAACTCATTCTTAACCCAATCTTTAAGGCTGAATTTGATGTGTTTCAATATTTTATGCAGGCGGAACATTTTAGTGCCCTGAACTTGCATATCCTCTGTCCACCACTATTTGATATTGTTGAGAAAGTCTGGATGGGTAAGCCAAATGTTTTCAAACCTGAAAGGTCTATTTCTTGGAGTTCCTATAAAGGATGCTTCAATTTGAACAGGCCAATGATTTGAGCCACCAAAAGGGAGTATCGTTGCTAACAAGTCAAGGCCTATTAAGATAAGGTGCTCCGAGATAATAAATCTGTCTAGTTTTGAGGCCACCTAAGACTATCCTCCCATTTTGTTATTCCAAGTGAAGATTCCATTACTTGTCTCTGTGTCTACTAGCCTCATATTGCTTATAAAATTCTTAAAAGATATGGAGTCTCTGCCTAGTGATCTGGTTCCACCTTTCTTTTCTGATAGGGAACTAATCATATTAAAGTCCCCTCCCAAAATCTAGGGGATGCCTGAATGCTAGTCTCTTATATCCTCCAGTGAAGTAAGAAGTCTTAGTTTGTCTTCAGGCTTCTGTGGACCATAAAAATTTGTGATTAAATGAAATTCCTTGTCCCCCAAAGGTTGAATCACCACTGATAAGTAGTTCCTAGATGCTTCAACATCTAGGATTCGTAGTTTCTGAAGGTTACAAAGTGTGAGAATTCCTCCTATCTTTTTGTCTTCTTTAACTTCTATATATTATATTTAGTTAGCCATTTACTGTGTATTTCTCTTATTTCTTCTACTGAAAATTTTGTTTCCTCGACAAAAATCATATCTGGTTTTTCTTCTTTCATTCTATTGATAAGATTCCTTTATTTCCTTTTACATCCTAGACCCCTAATATTCCATGTTGTGAGCTTCATTAAGAAATATTTGTAAATGAGTGACTCATTAGGTCTTTCATCTTACCTAAATCGATCATGAGTTTTCCACACTCTATCAACAACTCGTTCTATTTTTTCCTACCTCCTTTCTCGTCTGGGTTCCTAGGAGCTAGTCTCGATGTTGCCTTCATTATTTTCACCCCTTTGTTGTCCTGACTATCATGGTTCCTTTTGACTCCTGAACATTTGCCTCAGTTCTCCATAGGAACAATTGTTTCACTCTATTGAACTCCTCTTGTGGTAGCGAATCCATTCCTTTGGTAGTTCCCTACTCCAGGAACTTTTCCAGATCTAGATGCTCCCTATCAAGAATATCCTGTAGTTCATGATCCTCTGTTCCCACCTCACTCGAGGTCATATCTTGGTCCCTATCAAGTTCCATAGTGTTCAACAAATCCTCCTTTTGTTGGTTGTTGTCATGTTTTTCCTCCATACTCAGTTCCTTTTCTTTCTCCATAGGGCTTACCTCCAGAGTCTGATTTGCATTATCTTGCTCCTCTTCTTCTTCTAGTACCTTGTACCTATTCTAACTTGGCTACCTTTACTCGTTTATTTTATTTTGGTAATTTCTCCCTCCTTTAAATCTATTTCCCACTTTTCTAAAGCTTTCAGTTTCTTTCCCTGAGGTAGCTTTAGTTATACTTTGCATTTTGTTTAAAGGGTAATCCTTGAATAGATGCCCATGCTCATGGAATTTGCGACATTTGAAAGGAAAATGCTCATAGTCCACCACTTGTACCCACTCTTCATCAAAAAATTCCAAAGTTACTTCATTTGGTAGAGCTCGAGAGAGGTGCATCTCTATGCAAATCCAGGCAAAGGAGGTATACTTTACCCACCTAGTGGCCTTTGATATTTTAACAAAATTCCATAGTTTATTTCCTATTGCTTTTAATGATTTTCGTTGCCCATAATCTAGTGGTAAGGAGTAGAGCCTTACCCAAACGAAGACCAAAGTGAATGTCTCACACACCAAGACAAAATTCATCACCCGAGGCCGCATATAGAGGCCTGCAGGAACATAGGAGTAGAGCTCTCCTTCAAATACCCTATCTTTATCCTCAATGTTAGGAAAAATTGCAGCGAAGAAACCCTTTGATCCATGGTGTAGATCTATACCCCCCTTAGGTTTCCAATGATTCTTTATCCATGCTTGTAAAGCCTTCTCCATTGGCCATAACCCAGTGAATTTACAAATGACTGTGTACGTCGCCATGTATTCATTATGCGCCTGTAGCACTGTATCACTTAACACCACTCTTGGAGTGATAGTTGCCGTAGCCTTACATGGTCTGGTTCAATTTCTGGTATAAATAAGCTAGGGAATTTTGTTAAAATATCATAGGCCACTAGGTGGGGAAAGTATACCTCCTTTGCCTGGATTTTCATAGAGATGGACCTCTCTGGAGCTCTACCAGATGAAGTAATTTTGGAAGTTTTTAATGATTTTCACTGCCAATAATCCAGTGGTAAGGAGTATAGCCTTACCCAAACCAAGGCTGAAGTGAATGTCTCGCATTCCGAGACAAAATTCATCACCCAAGGCCACATATAGAGGCCTGCAACAGCATAGAAGTAGGGCCCGCCTTCAAACACCCTATCTTTATCCTCAATGTTAGTAAAAACTACAGTGAAGAAACCCTTTGATCCATGGTGAAGATCTATATCTCCCTTAGGTTTCTAGTGATTCTTTATCGATGCCTGTAAATCCTTCTTCGTTGGCCATAACCCCATTAATTTACAAATGACTATGTATGTCGCCATGTGTTCCCTACGCGCCTGTAGCACTGGATCACTTAAAAACACTCTTGGAGTGATAGTTGCCCTAGGCTTACATGGTCCAGTTCGATTTTTGGTATCTGCATTCTGATTTTCTCCTTCTATTCTTTTTTCTTTTCTGACTTCTTCTTGTGTATTTTCCTACCCCTGTGTGCCCATGTTTTCCTATTTTTCTCCTCCTAAAATTATGATTTCAGCCTGCAGAGGTTTCTTGAATCGATTGGAGATTGCCTGACTATAGGAGGGAGTGGGACTTTCCCCCCTCTTTCCTCTCCATGGTGCCCAATGTCTAACTTCTATTGCAAACCCTAGCTCTCTCCACTATTCTTCTCCATATCATAACCATCTAGTCGTATCGAGAATACCCGATCTTTTCCATCCTAACATCTCCTGATCACATGAGCTTCAATTAATTTATAGAAATTCTACTTATATGAAAAAAGAATCAATAAGTTTTTGAATTTGTCGGAAATAGAGTCCTCGTTAGGGTTCAGTTCTTCTATGTAAGCGTTGTTTGCTTCTTCTTTTTCATGTGTTAATGTTCTCATCGGCTACTATGGTACTTGAAGATGGATATGTAGCATGGTCCAGTTGGAAAAACCTATAATACAATTTTGATATATGTTTAGTCATGTCACTATAGTCACTTCTATTTTTTCTCCTTCTCAAGGTGTCGTTTGAATTTTTTTGAGATATAGTGAATCATTCTTGAAGCTTCACTAAGGAGTTGGAATATATTGCAATAATGTCTCAAATATCTTAATATATAGATTATAATATACAATGGAAAAGAGATTTCAAATTATCTTAATGTTAGAAGAGGTGGTTGTAATTTCCAAAAGTTGTTAATGTACAATTTCCAATATAAAATGGAAAACAAAGTTCGAGAAATTCCTAATGTGAAAAGGTTTATTTTTCTTGGATGTAATTGATATGCATTTATGATATTATCAAGGTTTCTTTTATGACATGGGGACTAGTATGCTCAAGTATTCAGAGTTGTGGGAGCTCTAACAACTCATCACACCTCTCCCCGAGTTTATCTTTTTCCCATTGTAGGTGGGCTTGATTATTTCCTCAAAAAGGATTAAAAATATAATAATCATCTAGCCTTTTTAATGGGTTTTTTTTTGTTGAAAGGATTAAAATAATGGTTTCACTAGATGTTACAAATGAAATATTGTAAGGAAATAACATATATCACTAATTAAGGTTTCTTTGGCAATTGGCGAAAGACAGAAAAATATCAACAAAACACAAGCACCATGTTATAATAAAATCTTACTGCAATACTTCTTCCTTGAGCCTTACAAATCATGAGGCATAGGTTGAAGTTAAAGATGCATCAGTACTTTTTCTCTTAACGATATGTTGTTATATGTTATCATTTGGTAATCTTCTTTCCAACCTGAAGAATCTTAATATTGTAATATAATGAACCTAGTTTTTGCATAAATCCTACTTCTATATCGATGAGGGTTTTGTATGGACTTCATGAATCCTTTTATCCTCATTTGATTTCAACTCACTCAATATTTTATTTTTCTTTGTGAATTATTTATATATTAAAGATTATTTAATCTACTTAGTTTTCATTTTATTTCTAAGTGTCTTAAAGATATCTATTTCAGTATCTCATTTCAAGTTGGTCATTTCTTTTATCACTTAAAGAGTAGTAAAAATAAGTCTATTGAGAAAATAACTCTATAACTCGAACACCAAGAGATTTTTGGTAGATAGATTTAGCTAACATACATACTAAATATATTGGTTCCCTTGTTCAATAATACTAAATTTTGGTCATTAAATGTGTATTCAGATTTTTGAATTTAAACATTTTCATTATTTGGTGTATATTTTGATTGATTCACTACATAAATTTCTAATTCATCAAATTTATGACGACACAAAAAACACTATATAACTAGAAGAAGGGATCACATATAATATATTAATATAAAAAATTGATATATTTGAATTTATATTTATTAAAAAGGTAGAATGAAATTAGAATCCCCAAACCAATTAAACAACTAAGCATCATCACCAACTTTCCAATCAACCAATTAAACATCTTTACAAACTTCCCTTCTACAATTTCAATTTAAATTGCAAAGTTGTCCATGGAACAAAAATAGTACTTGTTACCAAATCTATCATTGTCCTCACTCTTAGTGAAAATTCATCTTATGACTTTATCATCAAATTTAATATTTCCATTATTGTTTCCCATATTATGGGCATTCTCTTTTTAAGAATGAGTAATTCTATGTATAAAATTGTGAAAACTTATTTTACTTATGGAACTGAGAAAAAATTGTGTATTTATATACCAAGTTTCTTAAAATTATTTGTATATCTCTCAGTTTCAAAGAAAAATTCATTATTTAATTGATATAAATAAAAAATGAGGACAAAGTATACCTCAAAGTGAGAGACATCCAAATTTCTAGGTTTAGAAAATTTCAGTTTTAGAAATCTTGTTCTATCTACTAATATTTATGATTACTGCCATTTATCCTTTCGGAATGGTATTCTTATGTGTAGTGATCTTGTCTCTTACCTAAGTTTCATTCTTTGGGAAACATATGCATGTTCATCCATGCAAAAGAATAGTTTTGGTATTATACTACTAGAGGAAATAAAGTTGCAATCGCATAATATTTATAGTGTTAGACTTATTTCGGGAAAAATAATATGCATTACATGCATAAGTTAGCTATGGTATTAGATTTATTTTGGGAGAAGATTATTTAAAGTTATTGGGTTATATCTTTTAGTAAGAGGAACTTGTTTTTTTGCATGCATGAAAGAATGGATGTTATGCATTTGATCTCTTGGAAAAGAAAAATGTTTTTCCATGAAAACATTTTTAAAATAATAACAAGGCTGGATTAATATTTTCTACTTGAAAACCATGAACACATAACTAATCTATCTATGGAATATTTTCAAATATTCATACACATAAATTATATTTTAATTTTCATAAGCTATACAAATGATATTAATATGCACCCTTTTCAAGAAAATTAATACTTTATTTTCTTTTAAATATAATAAGATTTGAAGGAAAATTCTTGTTTTAAGGAGAAGGATAAGAACACTTATCTCTTGAACAAATTCTCTATGGGAACAATGATTCACAAGCCAACATGATACCATGCATGTGATTCTCGTGGAAATGCATTAATGCCCTCTCAATGAGACAAACTTCTAGATCTCAACTCAATAAGTTGTAATCGAATCCTATCTAGAATCGAACCGTCTGAGCCAATGTTGAGACTCCCATATCAAATTGATTCTTTCATATAGGAGAATTTATATCTATTAAGAAACATGTGATACTATGCTCTAATTTTCTCTACAAATGTGATGACAAGTATGCCCTTAATGTTGGAAATATCATGGTCCATGTAGTATAAGCTACATGGAAATTTATAGTCTTCTATGCAAGATCAAGAAAGTTATGACAAAAATACAATACCACGGAGTAAGACATGTTGATCAATTCCACAGTTGCTACCAAATCTCTGTCAGTTTTGGAGTTGTTTTCCCAATATACTTATTTTTACTGCTCTTCCATTGGTTAAATCCATTGTTGTTGCATATAGGAGCATTTAGATCTTATAAGAAAAGTGTGACACTTTCCTATAATTGTTTCTATAAATGTGATAGCAAGTGTGCTCTGGATGTTGGAAATTTCATGGTTAATGTAGTATAAGATAAATGAAAATTTACATTCTTCTATAAAAGATCAAAAAAGCTATGTCGAGTGGCCAACACCGAGCAAGACATGTTTGCTAATTCGACAAATGCAACCAAATCTCTCTCAGCTCTTTTCTAAATAGGCTTATTTTTCTTTCTCCTGAAGTGACGAAATCCACTACTCCATATATTCTTCAATGTATACACAAAGAACAAAAATGACAAATTTCATATCTTCTATTGAAATATACATTAGTTCCTTTTAAGACACTTAGAAATACAATGAAAACCTAGTATGTTAAACAATCTTTAATAGGTCGATAACCCACAAACAAAAAGTATACTCAGTGAGTATCAAATCAACATAAAATGGTTAAAGACATACAAATAAAAACCTCATCAATATGGAATTAGGATTTGTTTCTACTCTACTAGTGTGTCAAAAATTCCAGAATTTTACTGCTACCCTTTCTTTACTCCTATAGGTCATTCAAATTTAAAAACAACTTTAGCTCAATCAAATTAATAAACAAATATTAAATTGGGATTTTTTTCCCATGTTATTGACTGAAGGGCAAGTGTCGATAATGCTTTCATCTTAGCAGAACTATTTTATGAGCTCAACTAGGACCAAAACTAAATCTCTTGCTATCGAAAAGATGATAAATTTGCATGGAAATTGTCGCTTCATGTTGTAAGTAGCCTCATTCATTTTGGATCCCCATTTTACTACAACTAAGATGACCAAATCCTTCAATGAGTGTGCTTTGGATGATCTAGCCCCAATTCATGAATGAGTTTTATGAAGAGTCTATGTCATCACTTCCAGTGTAATTAATATCTATGGGGAAATTTATGTCCATCACATAATAAATATTGCAAACCCAAAGATAATATGATAATGTATGTGCATGTGTTACAGATATTATGAAAAGCCTCAACTATGGTCTCTTTAACAAACATCTATTAAGAAATGCTAACAATAGGTTTGTTCTTAAGCTATGCTAATGAGCTTCAAGTATAGTAATACAAATAACATAGCCCTAAGTGTGATAAAAATAGTATAGGGAGTACAAGGTCAGTCATAAAGACGATTTTATATATTAAGAAACTGCACCAACATAGTACTTTTATAGATCATGTCTCTCCAATTAATACTAGTATCTAAAATAGGGAGCCTATAGCTCAATTCACTTCTTCTATTCTAAATCACCTTAGAGAATCAAGCAACTTATTATCAAATCATGTTTGATGCTTAAATATGGGTGTTACAACAAGAATTTCAAGTCCCATATAAGATTCTTCATACATCGTTCAATCTCATCTTCCCCTCTTCCTATTCTAGCTTGCACCTTGACACTCCTCCTCCTTTCAAAAATTTAAACTATGCAGCACAAGGTAGCTATTTCATATAGGATAATTTAGATTTGATAAGAAAAGTATGATATTATGTTCTAATTTTCTCTATAAATTTGATGGGAAGTGTGCCCTAAATTTTGGAAATTTCATTGTTATTTATAGATCGAGCACAGGATAGGCAAGAGATCGTGTGAGTTATGGGGAATATATGCTCCGGGATCTGTCGAACAGCTGACCCCCTGCCCTGACCCATACAGTGGTTTTGGGTCTCGTGGGCTTCTGCGCTATTCTCCTGGGTGGGCATACATAATAGCGCATATTAGTATTAGGCTCAATATGCATGCGCAATGAGGCGAGGAAGGATAGGCAGGAAACCACTATGATCCAAGTGGATGCTATGCTACGCCTGACCCGCTAAGTGAGCGATCTATGGCGATTCTGGACGCACGCGCCGGAGCCTCACCTATATGGGATATCCAAAAGGCCTCCACGGGAGAAATAGAAGGTGGCTTTTCCAGAGTTTAGATCTGATCGATTCCTCCATCTAGCTGCATGTACTATAAGCTAAATGAAAATCTACAATTTCTTCTACACAGTATCAAGAAAGCTATTCCCAATATCCAACACCATGGATAAAGAGAGATTTAACACTTCAAGAGTTTCTACCAAATCCCTCTCAGTGCTCGAGTTGTTTTCTGAATATTTTGACTGCTCTTGAAGTGATGAAAGACACCACTATCACATATAGGATCATTTATATCTGATAAGAAAAGTGTGATAATTTGTTATATTTTTCTCTACAAATGTGATGGAAAGTGTTCCTTGAATGTTGGTAATTTCATAGTTAATGTAGTATAAGCTAAATGAAAATTTACTTTCTTCTATATAGGATAAAAAAAATCCAAGTCTAGTAGCCAAAACCATAGAGCAATACATGTTTTCCAATTCCACAGTTGCTACCAAATATCTCTAGGAGTTGGAGTTCTTTTCTGAATAGCCTTATTTTTACTCCTATTGAGATGATAAAAGCCACTTGTGCATATATTTTTTACTATATGTGTAAAGAAAAAAACAACCAACTTCATATCGGCTATTGAAATATAAATCATCTTCTTTTAAGACACTCAAAAATATAATGAAAACCTATTAGATTAAACAATATTTAATATGTTGATAACCCACAAAGAAAAAAGCATACTTAGTGAGTATGAAATCAAATCAACATAAAATTGTTAATGACATCCATATAAAATAACCATCAATACAGATTTAGAATTTGTAAAAAAGCTAGGTTCATTATAGCACAATCTTAAGATTCTTCACGTTGGCAGAAAGAGTACCTAAAGAAAAGAAAACATATAACAACTTATTCTCAAAAAAAAGATATGCATCCATATTTAACTTCAACATATGCTCCACTCAACAAAAAAGAAAGTACAAATCCTAAGGGCAACAAGGATATTTGACCCAGTGACCTCCGAAGTGGCGAGATACTTAACAACAGAAAATTGACCAATTAAGCTAACCCTTGGGGCTCATTAAGTCAAAATACATAAAAACAAAGATAAACTAAATCAAATATAAAGTTTAATGTAATGTAATGTAAATATTTTAACTCTCTAAAAATAATATTAAATCAAATTAAATCAAATTAACCCTATAAAAATAAAATAATAATAATAATGACCCATGGTATTGACCCATGATATTCATGTTGGACATAACCTATTTAAAGGGGGGAATTAAACCAACCTAGATTTATCTTAACTCTAAATCTACCAAGAGTATAGAGTGATCAATCGTTTGAATGAAAACCTCTTAATGAAAAGGGATTTGATCCCTCTCATCCCTTCGTACATGAGTTAGGATGGATCTATGCAAGTTTTAAATGTGTTTGTGCTCTCCACAACAATACAGTAGAGATGTTGTAACATCTTGTTTAGCATTTTTATTAGGTCAAATTAAATAAAAATAAAAATAAAAATCAAGTAAAATAAATAAACAAAAAGATTAATGTAATGTAAACATTTTAATTCTCTCCAATATAAGAAATAAAATAACCTTATAAAAATAAAATAATAAAAATGGGCCTATGGTATTCATGTAAAATATAGAATATTTAGATGAGGGAATTTAAACTAGCCTAGATCCATAGTGAAAAGAGATTTGATCCATCTCCACACTTGGTAGATCAAGAATTAAAATAAATCTATGGTGATAATATTAAATAAAATTTCAAATCTATTTTAAATTTTTAATAAATTAATAATTTTAAATGAATAAATAAAAATTAATTAAATTTTGTTGAAAAAAAATATTAATTTCTAAATTAAACTCTGATAATATACTTTTGTTAATTAATCTCTTTAATAGAATAAAATACTTCAAATGAAATTAAAAAAAAAAAAAAATCTCTTTATTTTTAAGTAATTTAAGTAAAGACATGAACATTGTTGGAGCCAATATGGACAACAGAAAAATAATATACATGGTTATTAAACTATACACAGGAGACACCGCAGATTAACGTGGTTCACCGAGCCAATCTGGGCTACGTCCAACAAACATAGGCATCAGCAATCTTTATTAATCAAACAGGAGATTACAAAATTAATCAAGTTCCTCACAAACTCTCACTCACAACAATCCGTATGGATACCTATTTTATAGCTAAGAGAATCTAACTGCCTCATAAATCCTCTCACATCAAATATAGGATGCATTAACTCTCTCCCAAAACCTGGAGCTAATCTAGCAACAAATTCCTATTGTTGTCACACACTGAGATTTTTCCTATTTTAGTGAAACAAAAAATCTCAACAATCTCCACCTTGACAACAATTAGCCTGATACCCTGTTTGTTTATTATTTTATCTTTTCTGCAAGCCAAGAGAAGCCAAACACCATTGTAGCTTCTCTAACAAAACTAGTTTCGTGAACATGTCTGCACAATTCTCCTTTGTATGCACCTTTTCAAGAGAGACTCCCCTTTTAGTGATAACCTGTCTTACAAAATGGTACTTGATCGGTATATGCTTTGATTTACTATGATAGGCCGGATTTTTAGCCAAATATATTGCATTTTGACTGTCACAAAATAACTTGATGTTGTCGTGCAACCTACCAAATTCACCAAACAAACCTTTCAACCACATCGCTTCTTTAAAGGCATGAGAAGCAGCAATGTATTCTGCTTCAGTAGTAGATAAAGAAAAAATGTTCTGTAGCTTTGACATCTAGTTGATAGCTCCACCTGCAAGAGTAAAGACATACCCTGATGTTGACCTTCTCTTATCAAAATCACCTGCAAAATCGGAATCAACATATCCGCAAACAAATTCACTACTCTTATTGTAAGTAATACAATAACTACTTGTGCCTCTCACATATCAAAGCACCCATTTCACTGCTGACCAGTGTTCTTTACCCGGATTTGCCATATACCTGCTGACAACCCCAACTGCATGTGAAATATATGGTCGAGTACAAACCATCACATAAATTAAACATCCTACTACATTGGCATATGGAATTCGAGACATATAATCCTTTTCTTCATCTGTATTAGGACATAAACTCAAAGAAAGCTTGAAATGGGAAGCGAAAGGGACTCACACAGGCTTCACATTATTCATACCAAATCTCAAAAATATTTTCTCAATATACTTCTGTTGTGATAGCCATAGCTTACCATTGCTCCTGTCTCTTGAAAATCTCCATGCCCAAAATCTGTCTTGCTGCTCCTAGATCTTTCATATCAAACGTCCTTGCCATCTGAGCCTTCAACCTGTTGATTTATTCTATGCTTTTGCTTGCTAAAAGCATATCGTCAACATACAATACTAAGATAATGAATATGCCATTTTTAAATCGCTTAAAATAAACACAATGATCATATTCACTTCTAACATATTTCTGACTCAACATGAAAGAATCAAACTTCTTATACCACTACCAAGGCAACTGCTTCAGGCCATATAATGACTTCTTGAGCCTGCAGACAAATTTCTCATTGCAATGCTAAACAAACCCTTCCGGTTGTTCCATATAAATTTCCTCATCTAAGTCTCCATGTAGAAATGCAGTTTTAACATCTAATTGCTCCAACTCTAAATCAAGCGAAGCCACTAATGCTAACACAATTCTAATTGACAATTTTAACCACTGGTGAAAAAATATCATGAAAGTCAATGCCGGCTTTCTGAGAAAACCCTTTTGCAACCAGCCTCACTTTGTACCTATCTTCTGTATCATTCACACCCCATTTCAGCTTGAAAACCATTTACACCCCATAATTTTCCTGTCTTTCGGAAGCTCAAGCAGATCCCATGTGCCATTCTTACCTAAGGCCATCATTTCGTCCTTCATGGCTGCTTTCCACTTGTCACTTTTCGAACCTTCTATTGCTTCCTCATAGCACAAAGTTTCATCGTTATTAGCAGTAAATGCAACTGAAGTAACATGATCATCATACCTTCTCGGTGGCCGTTTGATTCTTGTCGACCTCCTTAAGGATGTTTCTGGCGCTTCCTCGATTGGCTGACTACCATCTGTAGGAACTTCTTGATGATCAATATCTGAGACCTGTTCATGATCTAAACCTGAACCATGTTCATGTGCTGATTCTGAAACCTGTTCATGACTAGTATGTGAGCTATGGTCATCATGACTATCATTAGAAATGCTATCAAACTGAATGCGTTGAAAGTCATCATCTTATTTCAATCTACTATCTACATCTAACTGTACAAGAGAGGATTCATTAAACTTTACATCTCTATTGATGATGATTTTGCGGGTAGTAGGATCCCACAATCTATATCCCTTTGTTCCAACACCATACCCAACAAAGATATACCTTTTAGACTTTGGATCTAATTTAGTTCGCTGATGTTTAGGCACTAGAGCATATGCATCACAACCAAACACTCTGAGTTTAGAATAGTCACAAGGGTGTCCTTTCCATACCTCTTGCGGAATCTTGCAACCTATTGCCGTCGATGGAGATCGGTTTATCACATAACAAGTTGTTGCCACCGCTTCTGTCCACAACTCCTTTTGCAAACCGACGTTACTCAACATACTCCTTGCTCTCTCTAGAAGAGTCCTATTCATGCGTTCAACAACTCCATTTTGTTGAGGAGTATAAATCCTGGTCTTATGTCTCTCGATCCCTGCATCCTTGCAATCTCTGTCAAACTCCTTGGAAGTAAACTCACCACCATTGTTAGTTCTTAAACATTTTATTGTTCTACCAGTGTTTTTTTCTACCAATGCTCTAAACTGCTTGAAAACTGAAAAAACATCAGACTTCCTTTTCAACATGTAGGCCTACACTTTCCTAGAAAAGTCATCAATAAACGATACAAAATATGACGAACCACCATATGAGGTTGTAGGGGCTGGACCCCAGACATCTGAATGGATATAGTCAAGTATTCCTTTACTAGTATGTTTGCCTGTTTTAAACTTTTGTTTATCTTGTTTTCCAAACAGACAATGCTTACAAAAATCTAACTTTTTAGACTTTAGATTTGGAAGTAACTTGCGATCAGCCAAAATTTTTAACCCTCTTTCACTCATATGCCCCAACCTTTGATGCCATAAGTGAATGGAACTACTGTCATGTTTAGACACCGTAGACACAAAATCTGACCCTGTACTTCCTTCTAACTGAAATAGATTTCCTACCTTCTTAGCTTTCATAACTAGTAAAATACCTTTGTAAATTTTCATTACTCCACCTTGAATTACAATTTTATATCCATTTGAATCAAGTGCTCCTAATTAACTCAAAATTTTCCTAAAATCTGGTACATGCCTCACATCAGTTAACATTTTAGTTGTCCCATCAAACATTTGCAGTTGTATGCTCCCAATCCCCACAATATTACATGTTACATCATTACCCATGTACACAACTCCATCATTAATTGATTTATATGTCTTCAACCATTCTTTATGGATACACATGTGGTTTGATGCACCAGAATCTAACAACTAATGTTGATCATGATTTTGACACATTAACTGATAATACTTCATCACTCATACCTGAACCAGATGTCGAACATGTATCTCCCGTATTTGCCTCCTTCTTCTCTATCGAAGGATCTGCTTTAGAAGTTTACTGGTGTCGCTTCCAGCAGTCCTTCTTTAAATGCCCTTATTTTCCACAAAACCAACACTTTAGCTTACTCTTCTTCCCTTTCGACTTTGAACATTAGTCGCTAGGCTTCCTGGGGCGTCTTTCTTTCGAATGACCTCTAACCATCATAGCTTCTGATGTAGAGGTTTCGGAATGCGACCTTCTCCTTGTTTCTTCCGATAATAAGGATGCAACTACATCATCAAACTCAATAGTTTCTGATGAACTAATACTTATAGAAGTAACAAAATGATCCCATGACTCGGGCAACGAGCACAATAAAGTAATAGCTTTATCCTTGGATTGAATTTTTACTTCTATACTTTGTAATTGCACAAGAAGAGTATTTAAAGCATTTAAATGATCAGCAATCGATGTACCTTCCTTCATTCGCAAACTGTACAATTATCGCTTCAAGAGAATCCTATTGGTTAAGGATTTGGCCATGTACAGTTTCTCCAGTTTCGTCCACAAACCAGCAGCTGCTGTTTCCAACACGATATTAAAAAGGACATCATCCACCAGACACAGTCGGATTGCGATTATTTCTCTTTCATCCATCTCGGCCCACTCATTATCTGTGATGTTGTAAGGCTGTTTGGATTTGCCCAAAAAGGCCTTTGCCACACCATGTTGGACAAGCAAATCGTACATCTTCACCTTCCAGATGTCAAAATTATTTTTGCCATTAAACTTCTCAATTTCAAACCGGGCACTCTGAGTTTTCGCCATTTTGTATCAACCAAAAAACAATAATCTCCAAATCTAACTTTTAAAGACCAGAAATTAAAAAAACAGTGTATATGCTAATTTTAAGCAACACTCCAAATTCGTGCTCCAACTAAACAATTTCCACATTTATCTCTAATCTTTAAATAACAGAAGTTAATCTCAAAATAAATGCCTATGCCGTATAGTACATTGGCTTTGCTTTCAAAAAAAACAAACAATTTTCATTTGTTGTGCAAATTAAGCACCAATGCCAAAATAAAAAAACTCAGAACAAAAAAACAATATTCTATGATGCATTCTCATCACACATTCTCATTTTTCCACACATCACAAAGCTAAAGCCAACATTAACATCCTTATTGCGTCTAACGAAATCACTATTTTACCAATTTTGCAATTTGTGGCAGTCCCTTCCACACAGTGATGGCGTGGATTTCCAAATCTTGTGAATTAATTTAGGGCCGTGAGATACATATTGAAAATATTGCAAGGATTAAAAACTTACCTCGCTCCACGAATTTATGATGTATCATCTTTAAATTCATGTGGAGAAATTCAAAACTGCATTGGCTGTATGCGTTTTGAAAGGAGGGACGATACATTCATTTGGCCCCTCTTTATCTTTCATTTTCAGTTTTCAATTAGGAACAATGCAATGGAATTAGACTGTACTGCTTGCATGTTGTCCTCAACAGAAGAGTCCAAGCTGGAGAATGATCAGTACGCACCAACAACTCTACGCACTCTACACTGCAACCTCCTTCCGCTGCACCATTCAATGCACCAGCAGCAGCAGTGTAAACACACGATCCACCTCCACGTAGGTAATACCAGCTCCACGCAGTCAGACAACAGTGCGCACCACTCCACGCAGTAACACGCAAGACCAACAGAGTTCAAAGTTCGAAGACACATGATCCAAGAGTGTTAACACGCAGGGTAATATACACTCCTCCGCTGCGCCAAGCCTCCAACATGGTCTCATACCATTTGTTGGAGAAAAAATAATATACACATCTATTAAACTATGCACAGGAGACACAACAGATTAACGTGGTTCACCCAACCAATCTGGGCTACGTCCACCAAACATAGTCATCCACAATCTTTATTAATGAAACATGAGATTACAAAATTAATCAAGTTCCTCACAAACTCTCACTCACAACAATTCTTATGGGTACATGTTTTATAGCTAAGAGAATCTAACTGCCTCATAAATCCTCTCACATCAAATATAGGATCCATTAACTCTCTCCCAACAACCTCGATCTAATCTAGCAACAAATTCCTATTGTTGTCACACAGTGAGATTTTTGCCTATTTTAATGAAACAGAAAATCTCAACAAACATTACAGTGTTGCTACACTTTGAACTAACTGAATAAAAATATAGATGTTACTCTCCATAACCATAGTGAATTAAAATAGAGATGTATTTAGCTCTAATGTTGATCAATAATACATGGAAAGAATTACCTTAAAATTAGGTCATGTTAATGTTAAAATCCATGGAATGAAATTCCTTAAAAGCTTCATAGATCCATTTTAAATAAGAATCTAACATTAGGGGAGAGAGTATGGGATCGATTTTATTAACATGCAATTTTTTTTATGAACCCATATTATTTAAATGTTTTGTATAGTTATTTAATTTAATTTTTTTTTGGCCCACATGAGAAAAATTGAAACCTTGATGATGGAAGGACAACCTTACACATCATCATACATACTGGGTTGTAGAATGAGTCTCTAGGCTCTATTTATTTGTTTGTTTTGGCTAACATGAGCAAAATTTTAACTTTGATGACATACAGATACCTTTATACATCACACCTGACTATAAAATGAGCCTCTATGTTCAATTAGGTAATCTCTAGAGTGCTCTAAAGTGTTGCTACTCTCTTTGTCTCAAATATTTAACTCCACTTTCATTTATTCTAATTAAAATTAGGTTACTAGAGTACTGCCCCTCTCTTCATTTTATGTTATATTCAACTCTACTTTCATATTTGCAACCAGACTTACTCATTTTCATGTTTAAAGTAGTCTGTTAATCTGTGAAAAAAATAGGGTTCAGAAAATAAGTGCGTTTGAAGTAGTCTAATGGAGTTTATTCTCAATGATCTCGGGCGAGAGTTCTTGGTGAGAGTAACCTACAAACACAATAAGTTGAAATTTGTGTGCAAAAACTAGGGGGCTAAAGTTAGGTTCCCTAGGTTCTATGTCGACAGAATAATACGTGGGATTAGCGAGCATATACTTTTCTTGATTCAAAAATATATGAATCACTTCTTTGTACTAACGGTTTATGATCCTGTCACCAGCACTTGGAAAATCCCATTAACAACAATGCCCCCCACTTTGAAGGAGTACCACTATGGTCTCAGTGTGTTGCTCTGAACTAGAAGCTTGTTTTCATAGGCAGATTCTACCCTCATCTCAGTCATTCTAACACGATTTGGTGGCTGTACGTATTTATGACTTTGAATCTGCCACATGGAGGCCCAGAAGTAGCATTCATACACGTCGATATTATTTTTCTTTCTATGTCGCTGGCGGAATGGGTGAGCATCACAACGTCTTAAGATTGCACTAGTTTATAACGTGGAAGAAGGCAGATGGGAAAATATTCCTCCTATGATCCAAGGTCACGGCCCATATGCCACGATGTTTTCATTGAAAATAAATTCATGGTGCTATGCGGAGTTGAAATAAGCGCAGAACGTTTTGACCAAAGAGTTGGCAGCTGCAGTTGATAGTGACTTCTAATTGCCACAATCTTGCTAGCCAATAAGAAGGCTATACATGTCTACTACTTCCCAGATTTTTTTTGTTAGTTGGTTTGCTGGAGAGGATGGCTAGCACACCATCCCAGCTAGCAACCTACCCCATTTCCTCTTATTTTTTGTCTTTTTACCTTGCAAATTTTCCAAACCAAGTATGAGCTGGTGCAGTACTCTTCTTGCAGCCATCAATTCTGAAAATTACGGCATTAAATTTCACCACTTAGTTTTTAAGAGTTAATGTCTAATTAATATTTTCTTTCGTGCAATAAGAAAAACACCGACCACCCACTAAAGTGACCTGGCCTAGTCTTTAGAATCCAAGTTCCTTGACTTAGTATGTTCTTTTTTTTGAGATTAAAAGACATGATATATTCACAATGCATTTCACTAATGGAAACATGATAAGGGCTATTATAGGCCCTGCAAAAAGGATTCCTACTGGTATGACTATAGAAACATATACGATAACGTAATATGATGAAAGACAAAGGAAAATGAACCTTATTGGGGGCTAGTAGTGCAGCTCAAAGTTTGTTGAGATTTGTTGTGGCTTTCCTCTCCTCCTCCAACATTGTTGGGTATGTCTTAGTCCCTATTTTACTCAATAATGAGGGAATCCTAGAAACTTGTACCTTGTTGTGACAAGTCTGCTTTAGAGGTATGGTTTAAGCTAGTGGGAGGGCTCATGTGATTATCACCTTTGAATTAGGCTTCAGTGGGGGAGATGAGACTTGGACCACAAGACATTTGCCCTTTTCTTTCTTCATTGGAGGAGCAAGGAGAGGAGGGGAGTGAGGGCAGTGGGAGAAATTCAAATTAGTAGAACTTTCAATAGAGAAGGTAGTTTCCAAAGTTAGGGGAACAATAGGGAAATAAATGCCTATAGCTCTAGATAGATTCTTTAGTACTAAATGAGTATTGTTTATTTTAATGTCCACCTCCATTATTTGTTCTGCTCCACCTCTAAATTCTTCAAAGGTTGGGAGATGGCACACTAATGAATTCTAAACTTCCAAATCTCCATAGGCTAAACACCTATGCTCCTTAGCCTCCATTGAAGACACTAAGTTGTGATAGTTGGCTGGTATATTTGGGTAAAAAAAATCTACATTTTCATCAAGCCAAGTAGAGCATGGTGGATGCCCTCACCCTCAGCCTCCCCATTTGGCTCTACACCTTTCTCTAACCATATATTCTTACCGAGAGACATTAGACCTAAAGCCTTGGCTTATAATTATTATAAGGAAATGAATGATGCTTCTATCAAATCCTACCTCCTACAAGATGGAATGAAGGAGGAATCAAAGGGATGAGATGTAAAAATGAGATGGAGCATGAGAGCCTATGTAAGGTCCATCACAAGGAGGATTCACAAGGAATGTTTCAAAAAACATGAATTAACTAAGACAAATATGGCTTCAATGAAATTTATAGTGCATGATTGCAACGAGAAACCCTTTTCATTGGCGTAATTGTTGTCCTATCAAACCTGATAAGGTGAGTTATTCAGAATGTGGGAATAAGACATTCATACATTTTACATAAATGATATTTTATTCTAGATGACATGACTCCATGTTTACTAATAATAACAACATTCTTTTCTTGAAATTCTTAAAAGTGATGGATATTGATATATCATATTGATTATTAAATCTTTCTATTATATTTTTGAGTAGAATATAATTACTAAATCTCTTCACCCAATAAATATTTGATAAGATTCACTAAATCAACATATTAATGAAAAATATTTACAGTTAAAATCAGATTTTAATAATTAAAAAAAGATAAATTAGGCTTTTTTTCCTTTTAAATTATTTTCTTATATTTAATACGAATAATGAAGATTTTATTATATGAAATTATCCTTTTCCCTCATGGTAATTTTGACTATATATTCTTCTCTCAATTGTTTTATATTATATTTGAGAAATATGTAAAATCCATATTTCAGAGAAAAAAATATAAAGTAAACTTAAAAAATTACAATTTATGAATAAGGGAATGGAGAGGCATTTTCTAACCCATAAAGATGTTGTAACATAATGTTTTATTGAACATATTAACAAAATCAAATTATATAAAAATAAATATACCATTAAAGTAAATAAAAATATTAACCTAATGTAATGTAAAGATTTCCCATACAATGATGGGCAAGATGATTGATGCCGCAATCGCATGAGATGGTGAGGAGGAAAAACCCTAGATACTCGGCGGAAACCTAGGGACGACACGAGAAACTAGAAAAAAATAACGACTCAATGTTCTACGACTCATGAATTTCGGGCTCCCGACGGACTTGGATGGGGCTAAGAATATTCAAACACGTGCAGTAGGGCATCAAGTTGTGAAAGGATAACCAAACAACGAGAGGACTCTCTCGAATATTCACTCGACCATGGTTTTGTCAACAGAAGGCAACATCATTTTTTAGCATATTCATCAGAAAAACAACAACCGTAAAAAATGTTGTTTGCATGGAGAAAGAGCTTGTTGACTACTCATGAGACTCGATGGATATCAACATCCATCCACGCAAACACCACAGAATCCCCATGAACCGGATGTCTAGGTTGGGGAATTTATATATGATTTGGAGAATAAAGTGGCCACCCTCAATGACCTAGGGTTTGTATAACCGAACCTTACAATGACTTCAACTTTCATATACAATTTACAGGACGAAAAACCTCAACAGGTACTCAAAATATTGTCTCCTTCCGAGCTGCAATCTTGGGAATATGAATAGTATGCACATCAACCATCTAGTCCGAGAGAAAGATCCATGGCAGCAGAGGGTTTAATCAGCCATGAAGCAGCCACATTTGGCATAGAGAATCTAGGGGTCAACCCAAGTGTTACTCGCCCAAAAAACTTTGGTCACACTTCTTAATGTTTCGAGGGCATATCACAACAAATAGAGGCCCAAGAAGAAATTAGGGTATGTGACTTAGATGATAACTAGCCAAAGGCGCTTGAACATTCCGTGGAAAATAACCCATAGAGGATAGGCATACAAAAAATCAAGGTGTACTAAGGTGCAGGAGCATGGGTGACTCCTAGTATTTGGAGAAGGCATGATCATGGTACAACCCATAGACACTGAGAACATGGTGATTGTCGGCCAAGTTAGAGGCTGAAAATACTCCACAGTTAGGTTAAAACGATGAATTGTGGAGATTTGAGGCAACATCTTGGATCAACTACCAACGGTCCTTACCATGACATGCAGATGGCTCGTCCTAATATTTGTGAACCCCAACCAGGCAGACTAGGTGTTTTCCAAGTACTGGCACATAGAAATGACATTGGTACTACTTAAGCGATGGTCGCCACTTTTCGACCTTGATAAAGAAAAATTTGGGTAGGACCAATATGATTTCGACTACGAGGACTACCTATGAAATTCTAGTTGGAGGATGTATTTAGGTGGATTGGGGATGATCCTTAGATATAGCTAGACCATGATAGATGATACACTGAATCTGAAAACATTTCCATTGCCAGAATTCTTGTACATATGAATACCATAGAATGGCTAGTAGAAATTCTTTGCTTGCAATATAGGGATCTCATGAGATGGAAGATCCTATATTATGAGGGGGTACCATTCTGGTGTAGGTGTTGCCATGAAGTCGGTCACCTGTATAAAGACTTTCCATTGATCACAATTGTGCACATTGAGTCCCTTAAAAGACAAACAACAACAGGCACATAGACACATTGGATATTGGATTGACTCCTACACATAATGCATCAATGAAACCCCTAAGGTGGCAAAGAGATATTGGGAAGACTCCTAAACAACTAGATGCTCGGTCTCAATGTGGAAGGGTCACTAAATCACACTCCTCTAGCTCTGGTCTAATTCCAATTACTCTCATATCCTCTCCTCCCATATCTTGTCATGTTTTTAATTGTGAATATGACAATTTATCACTTGCTATATCAGGTTTGCCTTTATCTGTATGCAATTTGAGTCCCATCACATGTCATGTTGCCACAATGCACCCCCTACAAATATGGCCACTTATCCTACCATAATTTAGGGTGAACTATCATTAACTAATGAATGGGATGAGTCATCACGCAATAGCTTCGAGCATATTTATAACCTTTGATCCCTTGCCCACCGCAAGCCACGTCATACCTTAAGCCTCAGTGATGACCCTCCCTCAAAATCTGAGAAAATATCTGGGGGCAAGAAATCCTATATATCTAAGGTCATCGAGTGGGTAGGGATTAAGTTGACAATGAGCATAGCAACCTCCATTGCCCATGTTCTTAGAGCACAAGGCAACCCTAAATTGGTTACCCCATGAAGTGTCTATCTTAGAACTGTAGGGGTTTGGCTAGCCCAAACAAAAAATTGCCACTCACGAGACTTTTTGAATTTGAGAGGATTGATGTATTATTCCTACAAGATACATTAGGTGAGGGAGATGCTATCAACACCTTATTAACATCCTTACTACCTAGTTGGACCTTTCATACCCTTGATATGAGAGGCCAATTGAGGGGGTCCATTGTTGGTTTCAGTAACAAACCTATTATGATAAAAAAACATTTGGGTATGTGAAGGTGTATTGGGTGAACGCATCACATCTATTGAACTAGATGTCCCACTTCGCTTTATTAATATATATGGACCCTGTCATAATCGTGTGTGCTTCTACTATAGACTGATGACTTCATCAGTTATGGCCAAGGAAAATATCATCATTGGCAGAGATCTGAACTTCTCATTTGGACATGTTGAATCATGGAGCTCACAAGCACAGACTAGCCCCCTCACTGAATATTTTGAGCACCTATTGGATTCTCATAGTCTCATGAATATGGAGACGGCCAAAATTCAACCTACTTGGCATAATAGGAGAATTGGCAAGGATGCACTCACCCAAAGATTATACCAATTTATCATTAAAGCACCACTCGTGAATTGTTTGGACAAAAGTAGAAAGTGGGTGGGATCTAGGGTTATTTATGATCATTTCCCTTCTTTTTTAAGTCATGAACTTTAATTGTAAGCCAAACACTCCTTTTAAATTCAACTTGGCCTCGCTTGAGGAAGCTGAATTGCATAATATTGTGAAGGATTCTTGGATCCATTGTGGCCAATATATCAACTCTTCACCAGTCTTAATCATATCTATCAATTTGTCTTGGATCAAACACATGACCATATTATGGGAAAAAGGGAAAAACATAAGAGATGATGCTACTCTATTAAAAATTGAGGCTGAAGTTGATGAGATGGAGAGCACAAGAAATTTCGGTTATATATCCATTGAAAGGAAGGATCAACTTATCAGGTTGGAAGTATAAAAGATTAAACTCTTAAAACAGAAAGAGGAGACTTGGTGATTAAAGAGCAAAGCCACTTGGCTGTAGGTCGGGAATGAAAATGCTAAATTCTTCCAGCGATGTGCGTGGGGGAGGAAATTAATCAATATGATTTGGAGATTGAGAGATCAAAATGGCTAGGATGCCAACACCTTCAGTCATCTTGCAGATATGGGCACTAGACACTCCTCCCAAATGTTTAGAGCCCCACGAGAAGCTACCATAGCAAAAGATATTTGCATTGCCAAGACAATGTCTCTATTTGTGAATGAGGAGGATTTGGAGAACTTGAACAAATAGATCATGTTCTAGGAGATTGAATTTGTATTGAAGTGGTTCAAAAAAAAACAAAATCCAATGACCAGGTGGATGGCCTATTGAATGTTATCTTACCTTTTTTTACGATATTGGTGAAGATCTCCTGATGGAAATCGAGGAATGCCAACTGTCTTGGATGATGCATGAGGGATTTAATTATACATTTATAACACTCATCACCAAGGTTGTTAACCCCTAGACATTTGATGACTATCAACCCATATCCTTATGCAACTACATTAATACAAAATCATATCCAAGATCATTCCTATCTGCATCTAGCCTATCTTATCCAAGAACATATCCAAGGAGAAATTTGCATTTCTCAATGATAGAAATAAGCCATTTGTACTACACAAGAAGTTCTACACTCCATTAAGCTCAAGACCCTTAAAAGTATCATTCTCAAGATTGACCTTTCTAAAGCTTTTGACAGAGCCTTCTGAACATACTTTCAACTTATTCTTACCCACATTGGCTTTCCACATTCTTTCATAAAATGGATCATGTGTTGACACCTCTATATCATATAGAAAACTTATCAATGGAGCTGCATCCAATTTTTTCGATATTGAGCGCAGCTTGAGACAAGGGTGTCCATTATCTCCCCTTCTATTCCTCCTAATCTTATAAGGATTAAGTAGGCTCATATCAAATGTCCGAGCATGCGAGTCATTATGGGGGGTCAAAATGACATATGTGTAGAAATTCCCAATGTAGATCAACAGATTATGCAATATACTAAAACACAATACAATATCTACTTCTACAACACTTTGCAGAAGCTTAATCAAATTGAGCAAGATCAAGAGAACACATATCATTGAGAACTAGAAATCAATCACACATAACACAGAAGAAATAATCCATGGAAATCCTCAGCCTAAAACCCCAATCTTATATTATCATACAAGTGGAAATCTTGTTCAAGTTACAAAAAGAATCAACTCTCAAGCAATCTTGTTCTCTCTGCAATCAAACAATACAACTCATAGACTAAATAGACATTGTATATGTCCTCCTCAAGCCCTTCAAGCCTCCTATCTCCTTGCACAGTTTTTCTTGTGGTCTAGTGAAGCCACATGTGTGAATTGGCCTCATCACACTAGCTAAACCTGAATAAGTAACTATGAAATCCTCAAGGATAGAATTCCTTTTGTATGCAAGGAATTCACAATCGAATATTCTAGCAACTGATAGTACACTGTCCCTCCATCTGATCTCAACTAGGTCTCTGTCTGAACTAACATGCATGAGTTATTTATGAGAGAATACTTAGTTATCTAAAGTGCAATAGTTACATGCATGAAAGCATTAACTAACTGAATTCATATTAATCCAAGAAATTGTTTAAATTAATCTAACTCGACTTGACTCAGCTAACTAATTACAGCTTAATATTACAACTCATCCTTATCTCTTTAACTCATACATAAATTCCTTAATTAGTGGAGAAATGGTTGCATGTACCCACATAGACTTCATGTTTGATTTTACTTAACTAATTAACTCAAGATGAATTAATTAATTATTTTACAAAGAGCTGCTAAGATCAAATTCGAATTTTACTTCACTATTTTAGTTTAGGGACTGACTAAAATAGGAAGGTATCCTTAAATGCTAGTTATAGAATATTATTTTTAGCACTTCCATTTTCCCATCCATTGTTGCTAAGATCAACGCTGGCTGAATTGCTATTTATAGCAGTGTTATTTTTAGAAATTCGATTTTTAGCATTTCTTGTTGCTATTTTCAACACTCCCTCTCAACAAGAAAGGGATTATCAGTGAGCCCAACCCTGTCTCTATGGAACTCGAACTTGCATCTTAATAATGCCTTAGTCAAAATATCTACATCATGTTCTTGGGACGAAATATACAACAACAACATGATCCTCTTGACCGCACTGTCTTAAAGACACTGATACCAATATCTATGTGCTTGGACCTGTCATGAAGAACTGGATTCTCCAAGAGTTTTATGCAACTCTAGTTATCGTAGTAGATCATTGTAGGATCCATCATCTGACCAAACAATCCCACTACATTCTTTTGCATCCAAATGGCCTCACATGCAGCCTGACTAGCAGCCATGTATTTAGCCTCTGCTGAGCTAAGTGCAACTAATTTCTGTTTCCTATTGTACCAGGAAACTACAGCTGAACCAAGGTTGAAGATTCCCCTAGAAGTGCTCTTCCGGTATGATGGAATCCCTGCCTAATCCACATCTCTAAAGCCCTGAAGCTTCACTCTCTCTGTTCGTCTGTACCACAATCCGAATTGAGATGTGCATTTGAGGTATCTCAGCACATGCTTCGTTGCCTTCCAAAACAACTTGGTAGGCTAAACGATAGCTTGACTCAACCAATTCACCGCAAAGCATAAGTCAGGTCATGTGTCCACCAGATACATAAGTGAACCCACCAGCTGCTGACAAATATTAGCAGCTACTACCTCAGCTGAAGTAGCATCCTCCTTCCTCTAGTTTTGAGCTAGAGGCGTCTACATGGGCTTGCACTTCTCCATGTGAAAGCGCATGAGTATCTCATTGGCATACCTATATTGAGACACAAATACTTCCCCATCTTTCTGCCACACCTCCATGCCTAGAAGGTTGTGCATAAGGCCCATGTCCTTCATCTCGAACTCTCTTGCAAGGTCCTCCTTACAAGACTGTATCAGCTGATCGTCACTTGTCAAAATCAGATCATCGACATAAATAATAATGATCAATGGTTTACCTTCTACCATGATGTGGTAAAGGTTTGCATCTACTTCACTCTTGGTGAAGCCCAAACTGGTCAAATAGTTGTCGATCCTAGTGTACCAAGCATAGGGTGCTTACTTCAGTGCATACATAGCCCTCTTGAGCACACATGCGGCTCACGATCAAAGGATTTGAAACCCTCTGGCTACTCAATGTACACCTCCTCCTCAATCATCCCATTAAGGAATCTTGTCTTCACATCCATCTAGTGGACCTTCCACCCCATCTGAGCTAATAGTTCCAATATTGATTTAATGGAAGAGTACCTTGCTACAAGAGAAAAGGTCTCATGGTAGTCGATCCCCTCGACATGTGAGAAACCCTGGGCAACAAACCTTGCCTTATGTTTCTCAACATTGCCATTAACTACCTGCTTTACCTTATAAAGCCATCTGGAACTCACCAGTGACTTGCCCTGAGGCCTTGGGAAAACATCCCACACACCGTTCTAATTGATAGAGTCATACTCCTCTACCATTGCATCAACCTAGACTGGTTGTTGCACTGCCTCCTCGAATGAAGAAGGTTCAATATGTACACACTCCCCAACCAGGGCCATGTACCTAGTGTACCGCTTGGTTGACCTCCTCTTTCTGCACTGAGAAGATGGTTGTTCCACATTCTCTCGTGCATCCATCATCAACTGTCAACTTCCTTTGAGCATTTCCACCCATCTCTGGAAGTATCAACATGAGTGGATGTCTCCCCTCTCGGATCCTCTACATGCGGCTACTTTGCATCAATATGAGGCCCTTCATCCTTAGGAAGTGAAAGTTCCTTATTTGCATGCAACTCGAGCTCCCTCTCAAGTGATAAGCACATGGATTTCTGCCCATCGAACTTCAGATCCCTACATGCCACAGTCCTCTCAGTGGAAGTCAGGTACACCCGATAGTTTTGGGGTGTATCCGTGTACCCCACAAGTATTCCCAACTCAGTTGTTGGCTCTATCTTCTTCCTGGCATCTTTGGTCACATGAAAGTAAAATGATGATCCAAATATTCAGAAGTGACTTACATCAGGTCACTTCCGAGAATAGGCCTCCATAGGTGTCTTCATCCCCAGTATATGGTGCGGGCTTTTGTTCTACAAGTATACTATTTTATTGCATGTCTCTGCCCACAAATGCAGTGGTAGGCTTTGTTCATGAAACATCGCTCGAGCTTCCCCCACAATTGATCTATTCTTCCTTTCATCCACCCCATTCTGTTGTGGGTTATGGGGTGCCGTCAGTTCCTGTTTAATTCCTTCTGTAGAGAAAAAGTATTTAAACTGTTGGGAGACATACTATCCATCATTATCACTACATACGACTTTTATTTTCTTTCCAGATTCTTTCTCTGCCAAGACTTTAAACTCACTAAACCTCAAGAAGGTCTGATCCTTCTTTTGCATAAAGTAGATCCAACATCTACGAGAAAAATCATCAATAAAAATAACATAGTGCCTTTGTTTAGCAGTGGAGGCTATAGAGAAAGGTCCACAAACATCTGAATGAACTCGCTCCAGGATTGCTCCAGCTCTACTCTCTTGATCCGGAAAGGAATATTTTTCATACTTACCCAAGGTACAACCTTTTCATGTAGTTTTCTCCTCAATTTTTCTCGTGGGTAATCTGATATAAATATGTTACATGATCTTGAGGGCTCCATGGTGCAAGTGGCCCAGTCTTCTATGCCATAGCTCACCAACATCTTGGCTTTGCGCCATCTCAGATTTGGAACTCAATACAGTATATTCATCTACCTCCAGCTTGTAGAGATTCTTAACTCGTATCCCTATTCGCTTTGTCTGTCCAATACTGATATGCCTCAAGAATACCTTTCCTTTACTAAAGACTACATCATAGACTTTATCTTCTAGCATAGCGACAAACACAAGATTCTTCTTCAGACCTGGTACATACTTTACATGAATCAGGGTGAGGGGAGCTCCATGCTCCCACTGGAACACAATTGTACCTTCACGTGAAACACATTGCTTTCCATCATCGCCCATTTCAATCCGCATCTGAAGATCCTTCTCATCCAAGGTACTGAAAATATTCTTGTCACCTGAGATGTGGAATGAAGCTCCACTATCCAGGTAGCACACACTTCCCACCATGGATGAAACCATGCATGCGATAATCAAGAAATCCAGCTCAAACTATGAGGCCAATGCCTCACTATCAGATCCCTTCGAGGAACCCTTCTTGGATTTCTTATATGGTCAATTCGTAGCATAATGGCCCACTTCATGACAATGAAAGCATCGCACTTTCGATTTTTCAATCTTCTTCCCACAATGGGAAGAACAAGATTTGGGATGGGACACCTTCCCTTTCACTTTCCTCGCCTTAGTCACTAAGGCTAGATTTTCCTCATCATCTTGCTTTGATGAGGATCCATCTCTAGTGCTTCTTCTTATTTCCTCCTGCATCACATCCGACCAAAGTCGTTCCCAATTTGGTAGTTTTTCTCTTCCATTAACTGAGTCTTGGTAGCTATGCCATCTCTTAGGAAGATTGAGGAGTGCAAGACTCGCCATGTCATCATTAGCAGTCATGATCCCTACACTTCCAAGATCATCCCTATAAGTGGTGAGCTTGTTCAGATATGTAGAGATCGTGTCCCCCTTTTCACACTTGATCTTACAAAGCTTGTCTTTCAGCGCTAGCTTCCTCTGAGAGTTGTTGTTCTGATATAAATATTTCAATGTTTTCCACATCGAAAACAGAATCTTCTTCCCATGGAAGCTTGAGACAATGTGGTCTTGAACTCCCTCCAGGAGGATTTTCCTTGCTCTAGCCACACAGTTCTTCCATTCCGCTAGTTGAGTAGCATCAGTTGGCTTGGCAACTTCTTGATCAATGAAGTCCTTTAGATCATTATCCTCTAATACTGCCTCCATGTGAGCCTTCTAGGCTATATACTTGAAGCTGTCATCAAGGGCATATTCGAGCCTTAAACCACTGAATGCCATAGGTGAAATTGAGATGTGATAAAAACTCGATTTCTACCTTCAGGAACCAAACATTGAACATCTCCTTCTTGTATACTGTTCTTTGCCTTGATCACCTTTGTTGTGATGCCATGTAGAAATTCCCACTGTAGATCAACAAATTATGCAATATACCAAAATACAATACAAGATCTACTTCTACAACACTTTGCGGAAGCTTAATTGAATTGAGCAAGATCAAGAGAACACATATAAATGAGAATGAGAAATCAATCACACATAACACATAATAAATAACCCGAGGAAAGCCTTAGCCTAGAACACCAATCTCTATATTATCATACAAGTGGAAATCTTGTTCAAGTTACAAAAAGAATCAGCTCTCAAGCTATCGTGCTCTCTTTGTAATCAAACAATACAGCTCAGAGGCTGAATAGACATTGTATATGTCCTCCTCAAGCCCTGTAAGCCTCCAATTTCCTTGCGCAGTTTTTCTTAGGGTCCAGTGAAGCCACATGTGTCAACTGGCCTCACCACACTCACTAAACCTGAAGAAGTAACTATGTAATCCTCAAGGAAGGAATTCCTTCTGCATGCAACGAATATTCACAATCGAATATTCTAGCAACTAATAGTACACTGCCCCTCCATCTGATCTCAACTGGGTCTCTTTCTGAACTGACATGCATGATTTTTTTATGAGAGAATACTCAGTTATCTGAGGTGCAATAGTTACATGCATGCAAGCATTAACTAACGAAACTTACATTAATTCAAAAAACTGTTCGAATTAATCTAACTAGACTTGACTCAGTTAACTAATTACAACTCAATATTACAACTCATCCTTATCTTTTTAACTGATGGATAAATTCCTCAATTAATGGAGAAACTATTAAATGTCCCCACATAGACTTCATGTTTGACTTTCCTTAACTAATTAACTCAAGATGAATTAATTAATTATTTTACAAATAGTTGCTAAGATCAAATTCTAATTTTTCTTCACTATTTTAGTTTAGCAACTAACTAAAATTGGAAGGTAACTTGAAATGTTATTTATAGAATGTTATTTTTAGCATTTCCATTTTTCCATCCATTGTTGCTAAGATCAACACTGGTTGAACTACTATTTATAGTAGTTCTATTTTTAGCAATTATATTTTTAGCATTTCTTGTTGCTATTTTCAACAATATGTATCCTATATTATACATCATTTATTTGTCGATAATGTACTAATATTCTTAGATGTATCCATTCATGACACTACTTGTTTCAAGCATATGTTGTCCCTGTTTTGTAGATCTATAGGAATGATGCCTAATTACAAGAAAACTACCATTATACCTATATTTTGTTCACTAAATGAACAAAGATATGCTCTACAACAATTTCAATTCACTTGACTAGACATCAAGGTTGGCCTCAAGTATCTTGTCTTCAGACTCAAACCGAAAGATTATCGTATAACACGCTGGTCTTGGCTCATTTCAAAAATTGAAGGACACATCAACATTTGGAAGTAGAGATGGCTATCTAGAGCAAGCATATTACTACTAACGAGATCGGTACTAGAGGATATAGCAGTATACTGGATGGATCTAGACTCAATACTAAAAGGCATCACCAACAGAATAAAAAAAAAATTTTGCAGATTCTTATGGAAAGGGAAGCATGTTCAATTGAAATTTGCCTGGATGAAATGGGAGAGAATTGGAAAGCCCAAAAAATGGGGAGGCTAGGGCATCAAGGATTTGAATATGTTTGCAATAGCTCTTGCAGCAAAACTGGGCTAGAAGATAATAATCTTAGACATCTTATGGAAAGCAGTGGTTTATCACAAATACGTATACCCTCTTACTGTTATGGAATGGGTCCGTAGGCTAAACAGCGGTAAAACTAGTTCATCCATCATATAGAAAGATATTATTCATTCCATATCAGTCATGAAAAGAGGACTCGCATGTCATATTCGAACTGGTGAGCTAGCACATTTAGGAATTGATGCATGGTAGGAATGTGGGAACACACACATACTGCCATTGGAGCTCAGGTAGACTCTCACATTGGTTGATATCACACAACTCTCCCAAATTTCAGATGGGAGAAACACCACATGGCTCTAACAAGCTTGGAAATCGACACACAATCTCATGATACCATAAATATGGAGAAACGACTCGACAAGATACATTGATGCACTTTATGAATAACTTGTTAGAAAACTGACCGAGGTGATGAAATCATTTGGGCCACATTCCCTCATGGTCGTTATGCCCCTAGAGATGGATATACTTTCCTTATTTCAGAACAAGAATCAGTGGAGGTTGTATGGTGGTGGCGAATCCTCTAGAAACTCAAGGCACCTCGCAAATCTTGGTTGTTCATGTGGTGCATATTATCAAATAAAGAACCTACTGATGATAACATTAATCGTCGACATATACATGGACCATCATGATGTTGCATTTGCAAGTAACATTCTGAAGACATAGACCATCTCTTCCTACATTTCCCAAAAACAAAATAAGTGTGGAATTAGATTTATATCTCTCTCGATATCAATATCACATCGAATGTGGTACGACTCAACTCAGCTTGGCAAACATGGTGGACATTAACATCATCACAAAAATCAGAAATCTCCCACTACTTGTCTGTTGGGGTATATGACTCTCTAGGAATCAGATCATATTTCAGGACTCCCTCATTCAGTGGACATCTATATGAAATAACATTGAAGCAATATATCGTTTATTCTGTGATGAACAACTATCGAAACAAACTCATACCATTACACCTGAATTTATTGATAAAACATTCCCATTGGCTTATTTTGATGGATTGGCCCAAGATATTGGTTGTGGAGGAGGAGCAATCTTATGCATATCAGAAAAATATATTGACAAGTTCAAAATGGGTTTAGGGATGGTCATAAACAATTATGCAGAATTAAACAAACATAAACACCTAGTCCTTTTTTCACTTGAGAAAAATTGCAATAGGGTTCAGATCTTTGGGGACTCAAATATTGTCATCAACTGATTCAACTCTGAATCTAATTGTCACTTGCATACACTCAGAGGTTTACTGAATGAGGTTACTACTCTAAAACCACACTTTGATTTTATGGTTTTCTCGCACATATACAGGGAAATGAACAAGATTTATGACTTCCTTCCCAAGGAAGCCACATTGTTGGGTCCCTGTAATGCTAGTGATTACCCCATTACTATTGTATTTATACCCCTTATTAATATTGTTGTGCCCCTATTATCCCCATTTGGTTATTATTGCGCCCCATAGAATCCATCTATTATTATTTTTGTGGCTTTATATTATTATTGTTAGGGTGATTGGGTTATATTGTGACTCCTTAGACTCCTATGTATAGAAAGGAGGTTTTGTCATTTGAATCATCCAAGAATTGTTCATTTATGTAATGTAAAGGAGGTTGCCCCCTCAAAGAGGCTGAATTCTAAGGTGTTGATCTATCTTTCCTATCTTTTTCTTCAGCTGGTTACATAACATTTGGTATCAAAGCTTTGGTTTCTAGGGTTTCACTACTCCAAACAGTTCATCGTGACATTTTCGCTATAACTTTTGTTCTGATACGTTTCAGAATTTGAAAAAAACACCCATTTTAGAAGACATCATGGTAAATCTCGGGTCCGAATTTCAGAGCTTTTTACACTATATTTGTGGAGATATGATCTGAGGAAGTTGGGATTTTTGTGGACTCCTGAATTACATTCCAAACAGGTGACCTGGGGAAAATCATCATAACTTTTTCTCTGAGCATTGGATTGAAATTTCATAAGAAGGTGCAAAAAGAAGACGTAATGTAGTTCTTCTATATATTTTTCAGAGCTAAAGGTTGAAATAGTGACTCGTGGCACGTCATACAAGTTCGCTCTACTGAACTAGTCTATAATCAGGTCACTGTGGGAGATTTTGCATAACTCTTCCTTGGAGAATACAATTTGGATCAGACTGGTGGCATTGGAAAGAGGACACATAGGGCTACCACAAATTGCAATTTCAGAACTGGATGATCCGAAATTACAGAGATACATCAAATTCAACATCAGGATCCTACAAAGTGAAAAAAGGTGTGTAGTTTTTTTAAATTTTTTGCATAAGATTCGTTAAAAAATTAGTTTGAAGGAATTTAAAGGGCGTAGTAAAGCATTATTATTGGTAATTCATGCCCCAAGGAAAGAAAATGCAAACACCTAGTAGGCAACCTGAAAGCTCTAGCATGACCCATCAAGAAGAGGAAAAAATGCAAGATGATATATCAAAATTACGAGACCAAGTGCAACAATTATCACTTGCACAAAAGGGAACAAAATCTAAGATAGATGGTTTAAAGAAAGATGCATAAGCTAAGATGGATGGTTTAAAGAAAGGTGTAGAATCTAAGATGGACGATTTGAAGATAGATTTGAAGACAGACATGGACGAATTGAAGATAAATATGAATAAGTTGCTACAAGAAATGGTCACTAATGGTGAAAGGGTAGTAAAGGAAACTCATGATGACAACAAAAGAAATGTTAATAATGATACTATAGACTCTAATGTTGGATTGAAGACCTACCATATTCCAAAAATCGATATGAGGAAGTTTGATGGCAAGGATCCCGCA
>APFE030135417.1:76508-99326 GCA_000404065.3 Pinus taeda
TGCATGGATCAATTTACTTCACCAAGTTGGATCTTTGTTCAGGATATCATCAAATCAGAATGAAGATTGAAGACATTTTGAAAACAACATTTAGAACTCATGAGGGTCTTATGAATTTTTGGTCATGCCTTTTGGCCTTACCAATGCACCTTCAACATTTCAAGGTTTGATGAATTCAATTTTCAAACCATTCCTTAGAAAATTTGTGTTAGTATTTTTTGATGATATACTAATCTATAGCAAGTCTTGGAAGGATCATGTTGAACATGTTGATAGGGTGCTACAACTATTGGAGGATAAACAATATATGCAAAAAGATCCAAATGTTTCTTTGGAGTCCAGGAGGTGGAATATTTGGGTCATATTGTATCTCATGAAGGAGTTAAGGTAGACCCTAGCAAAATTAAAGCCATTAAGGAATGGAAAATTCCCACATCCATAAGCATCTGCGAGGATTTCTTGGGTTGACAGGGTATTATCGCAAGTTTGTTAAGAATTATGGGAGAATAGCAGCACCTCTAACAACATTATTGAAGAAAGATGCATTTTCATGGACTCCAGAAGCAACAAAGGACTTCGAACATCTTAAAGAGGCAATGTGCCAAGCACCTGTCTTAGCTACACCGGACTTCACAAAAACCTTTATTGTGGAATGTGATGCTTCAGGAAATGGAATTGGTGTTGTTTTAATGCAAGATGAAAGACCCATTGCTTTTGAAAGTCGTCCAATCAAGGGAACGTTTTACACAAAGCTATTTATGAGAAGGAAATGTTGGCAATACTCCATGCACTTAAGAAATGGCGACCCTACCTAATGGGAAGACACTTCAAGGTAAAAACAGATCATGATATCCTTAAATACTTTTTAGAACAAAGATTATCCTCTGAAGAGCAACAAAAGTGGGTCACAAAGATGTTGGGTTATGACTTTGAAATCATCTACAAAAAAGGGAAGCAAAATGTGGTGGCAGATGCACTCTCAAGAACGGATGAGGATGTGGAAGCATTGTTGTGTGCCATTTCTATTATCCAACCAGATTGGATAAATGAAGCAAGGGAGGAATGGAAGAATGACGAAGAAGTGTGGGCACTTATTCGAAAGTTACAACAAGATTCTAGTACGTCAGATACATTTAGTTGGCAAAATGATTCGTTATGGTACAAAGATCGCTTATACCTCTGTAAGAATTCCCAGCTAAAACAGAAGATTCTTATGGAATTGCACACTTCTCCCTTAGGAGGGAACTTGGGATTTTTAAAAACTTACCACAGGGTTAAGAAGGAATTTTTTGGGAGGGCCTTAAATCAGATATTCAAAAGTTTGTGGCGGAATGTTTGGTTGCCAACAAAATAAAGTTGAAACAATTAAGACACCGGGTCTATTACAACCTTTATCCATTCCAAGCGAATGTTGGGAGGAGGTTTCAATGGATTTTATCACAGGTTACCCAAGTCTGAGGGAAAGAGTGTCATCATGGTGGTAGTTGACATACTTACCAAGTATGCACACTTTTGTGCATTATCACATCCATTTAAAGCCAATACAGTTTCTAGTGCATTTATGGAAACAATTCAAAAGCTACATGGAAACCCAAAGATTATTGTAAGTGACAGAGATCCCATTTTCACTCCAAATTTTTGGACATAATTATTTTCTTGTCTTGATACTTAGTTAGCTCATAGCTCATCTTATCATCCTCAAACTGATGGGCAAACTGAGATAGTAAACAAATGTTTGGAAGGATATCTTTGTTGCTTTGTATCTGATAAGCAGACACAATGGGTCAAATGGTTGCCTCTGGCTGAATGGTGGTATAACACTTCCTTCCATACAGCAACAAAAATGACCCCATTTATGGAACTTTATGGGTATGAGCCACCATCCATCACATCATATTTAAGAGAAAATTATAAGGTTCAGGCAGTGGAACATCACATCGAACATCAACAACAAGTCCTCCAACTCTTAAAGGATAACCTTGTGTTGGCACATAATAGAATGAAACAACAGGCAGATCAACATCGCAGTGAAAAAAGTTTTGATGTAGGTGATTGGGTATTCCTACGGCTACAACCATATAAGTAAATGTCCCTTAAGCAAACTAACAAGGATAATAAATTATCATCAAAGTATTATGGTCCGTACAAGGTGTTGCAAAAGATTGGTACTATGGCATACAAATTGGAGCTTCTTGTAGCTTCTCGATTGCACCCAATTTTCCATGTTTCATACTTAAAGAAGGTTATAGGCGACAAGCTCCCAGTTCAAACTATATTTCTAGAACTTGACGAGTAAGGAAAAATTATATTGGAACCGAAAGCAGTCACAGAAATAAGAACTCGACAACTATGAAATCGATCAATTTCGGAGTATCTTATCAAGTGGAAGAACTTATTTGCTAAAGATTCCAAATGGGAGGATGAGAATTTTATACAGAAGTATCTAGAACTACTCAAACGTTGAGGACAAAACTTTTTTGAAGGAGAGGGGCATGTTGGGTCCCTATAATACTAGTGATTACCCCATTACTATTGTATTTATACCCCTTATTGATATCGTTGTGCCCCTATTGTCCCCATTTTGTTATTACTATGCCCCATAGAATCCCTCTATTGTTATTTTTGTGGCTTTATATTATCATTGTTAGGTCGGCTGGGTTATATTGTGACTCCTTAGACTCCTATATATAGAAAGGAGGTTTTGTGACTTGAATCATCCAAGAATTGTTCATTTATGTAATGTAAAGGAGGTTGGCCCCTCGAAAAGGCTGAATTATAAGGCGTTGATCTATCTTTCCTATCTTTTTCTTGAGCTGGTTACATAACACACATAGTAACCCAAGGGGCAGTGGATAATTCAAGAACAATGGGATCGAGAATTATACCAGTTCTACCATAAGCCATTTATCGAGCATGATGGAGGAGATGTGTCGAATGACCTAGCATGGTCTTTCAGCTAGTTTTATTTGGATTAATACTTTTGACTCATATGATGTTTTCATCATATTTATATTTTATAGTTTTTTATGTAAATATTTATGGTCTTTTTCATGTATGAACTTTGATGTGACTCTAGATAGATGGTTCGGTCCATCTCTAATATTTTCATAATCATTATGTAGATTATTGATCCAGGTGGATGTTGGTGGCCACCCACCTATCCCATTTGGACCCCCACAACTGTCTCTTTCAGTTTTTCAGTTTCCTTAATTATAGCACAGTTTACTATTTTTAGCAGTTTTTCACGTCCTAAACTTCCGGAGCCGTTTTGAGGCCCTAAACGACATTTTTTGGGAAATCTACCTCCAACAAATTTTTTCTTAAAGATCCTCTTTTTCATCGTAGTCCTCAGAGAGACCTTTCCAATGGGCTATCATGCACATCGAACAGAGATAATACGACCAATTCGCGACCCTCGGAAGTTGATGTCCCAACTTACCCAAAAACGGGGCCCACAATTTGGCGTTTCATCTTCTAAGGTCAAGTTTTGGGATGTGAAGGGTTTTCCATTGTTTCTCAACAATAAATAGGCCTTCGAGCCTCATTGTAACATATTTCAGAGGCATGTAGTCACACATCTCTTCTCAGAGATAAGCTACCATTGCCCTAGCTGATTTATTTCCATTTTTGGTTGTAAGCATATTTCAGTATTTTCCATTAATGAAATGAAGTATTATTTTTGCTGCATCTTTGTGTATATGGTTATCTCTGTATTTTATTACGTTCCTGTTTAAATCCGGATCAATTATACAACATCTAATTTTCATTTTGAAAGGAAATTATGATATATTATATATATATAATAATATATATATTATATATTATATATATGTATGATGTATGTAGTATGTATGTATGTATGTATGTATGTATGTATGTATGTATGTAAAAAAATAAATATAAACATTTTCACCCAATCCAAATAAAAACAAAAACAAGCCTAGTTCCATCTTAACTCGAATCTATCAAGTGGTGAGAGGTATCCAATATCTCAAGGTGAAAACCTCTTTTCTGAATGCAAAACCTAAGGAAAAGTTTGGACCTCGAAAAGTTTGACCCCTCTGGGTGCTCGATATATTCAGGTTAAGTTGGACCTAGGTTGGCTACATAATACTATATAATATCTATATTTGTATCTATGTGTCTCTTTTTTATTCCTTCTATTCATCTCAACCCACAATAATACTCTCTCTCTCTCTCTTTCCCTTCCCTCTCTCTTCCCTCTCACTCTCCTCTCTCCTTCACTCTCCCTCCATGAGTCCCTTGTCACTCCCTCTCTCTCTACCTTTCTACCTCTATGTATTTCTTCTTCATTCCCTCTCTCTCCCCCCTCGAAATCCAACTCTCTCTCTACTCTTCTCTCTCCCCCTCCCTTTCCCCTCCTCTCTCTCCCCCTCCCTTTCCCCTCCTCTCTCTCCCATCCATATCTATGCCTCCCTTTCTCTGCCTCTTTCCCTTCTCTCTCTATCTCTCTCCCCTCCTCTTCTCTCTCTTCCCTCCTCTTCTCTCTCCCTCACTCTCTCTCCACCTCTATCTCTCTATTTATTTTTTCTTTCCTCCATCTCTCTCCCCCTCCAACTCCATCTCTCTCTCTCCCCTCATCTCTACTCTCTCTCACACCTCCCTCTCTCCCCCTCCCCCTCTCTTCCCTTTACTATTCTTGTTGTCATTGCTTGGATCCTTAGTTAAAATGGATCTATGTTGGTTCTTACTAATATTATTTGTATTATATAAATCTCACATCTTTAAATATGAAATTATTCTTATTTCTAATTTTATTAAACCCTTAATATACTTTCTATGGGAATATTTTTATAGTGGTGAGGATAGAGGGTTTAGATATATCTCAAAACTAATTATATTTCCTTTCAGATTCAATTAAAAAAACTTTATAAAATTAAATTTAAATAAAATAATTTTATTGTGAAATAATGTATGGTTTTTGGGCATGTGGTATTAATAAACCATAGTATTGGCCCATGGTATTGTAACAAATCCTAAGTTAATAATGTCTATGGTAAAGTGGCCATGAATACCATGGTTAAGAATATTGTCATATTCTTATAAAATATTATAATTGTAAAATAAGTTATCATTTTTTTTGCATGCATTATTGATAAGCGATGGCATTAGCCTATGCTATTGTAACAAAGCCTATATAAAAGTTCATAATACCAATGGAAAAGTGGGGGTGAATATCCATGATTAATAACGGTGAAGAATATTGTCATATTGTTATAAAATATTTTAATTGTAAAATAAGTTATCATTTTTTTTGCATGCATTATTGATAAGCGATGGAATTAGCATATTCTATTGTAACAAAGCCTATATAAAAGTTCATAATACCAATGGAAAAGTGGGGTTTAATATCCATGATTAAGAATCTTGTTATATTGCTATAAAATATTTTGATTGTGAGATATGTTATGTTTTTCGGGTTACAAGTTAATAATATCCACGGTAAAGTGGGAGTGAATATCCATTGTTTTTTTTTTAATCTATTAGAGTAACCTAAGTACCTACTAGGGATTTGAACCGGTGACCTGAGTGCCTTAACACTGCACCCATTCACCGTCAATCCAAAGCCCCGTGGGCAGTGAATATACATTGTTAAGAATCTTGTCATATTGCTATAAAATATTTTGGTTGTGGAATAATTTATGTTTTTGGGGCATGTGGTATTAATAAGTCATGATATTGACCTATAGTATTGTAACAAAACCTATTCACAAGTTAATAACAAAATCATGATATAAAAAGTTGAATTTTGTTATTTTTATTTTTTATTTTTTAATCAAATTGACATTTACAATTGTTTACATACTTACATTACACGTACACATCTACTCTACAGTGAGCTCTAAAATTGATCAAATGTATTAAGAACTCGTTGTATTGACCCATGGTATTCATGTGGCACATAGCTTATTTAAAGTGGAAAATTAAACAAGCCTAAATCCATCTTAACTATCTACCAAGTGTTAAAAGGGATCAAATCCCTAGAGCTGAAAACCTCTTTTAGAATCAAAAGATATTTGATCCACCCAAGTTAAGATGGATCTAAGTTGGTTTAGTAATAAAATAATAAAAAAATGACCCTTCCTATTCATGTGGAATATAACCTACTTTCCAAAGTGGAGAGAGGGTTCATTGAAGAGAAGAGAGGGATCAAATCTATTGACATGCAAACCTCTTCTAAAGTCAAAGAAAAAAATTGATCTCTATATTTCAAATATCTTGAATTAAAATGTATGTATTAAAATTTTAATAAATTAAATTATTTCAAAAAAATAAATAAATAAAAATTAATCAAATTTTATAAAAATATTATTATTTTTTAATTCAATTCTTGCTCAATTAAAATAACAATAACTACTTCAATAATTAATCTTTTTAATAGAATTAAATATTTTAAATAAAAAAATTTCAATGATATCAAGTTGGTATGGAAACTATGAATGCCCTAGTGAATTAAAACATAGATGTTACTCTAATTCAAGCTCTTGTGATCCATATCATATTGTATAAGATTTTTTAGGAAGAAATCACATTGAATATTTTGGTAGACCCTTGTAACTAGCCAGTGTGAAGTGGGTCATCTTCAAGACACATGAATGAAGAACAGATCTAGGAAGAGGTGGTCATATGAAGTGGGTCATCTTCAAGACACATGAATGAAGAACAGATCTAGAAAGAGGTAGCCATATTTGACTTGGGGAGATAAGTGCTATATTTGACTCTTAAAGATGGGATTTATTTTTTATTTTTTATTTTTTTACTTATTTAAATGATATAAGAGATTAAAAGAATTTTACTCGCCATTTATGTTATGTTTCAATTAATATGTTATATTTATATTTATAAATATTTAAATGTTTATAAGGTAAAGGTATCTAAATATGTAATATGGTTATCAAAATATATTTATTCTTGCCTGCTTATATTAGACTGCATTTATCTGATAATCAAAGAAAAATAAATGACCATTTATATGTTATATTGAATATATTAATAAATAATATATATATTTTATATATTTAATATATAAATATAATATAGCAACTAATATCTATATATATAAATATGTGTAGAATGGTTTATTTATTTTATAATAATTAATAGATATAATTAAATTAATTATATTTATAGCAATTAAAATAAATAAACTAAAGATTAGGGTTTTAGATCTATTTAATCCATTTTAATTTGTTAAAACAAAATATATTATACTACCAAAAAATTAGACTATTAATAAGGAATTACATGTGAAAAAAAAAGTCCACTAAGTTTAGAGTGGGGACTCCAATAACTACTAATTTTCCATAGGTCATCCTGTTAATATTATTGGAAAACTTCTCAATTTGAATAGCTTCCCTAAACTTGCAATGGTGGAAATGAGGAATCTTAGCTAGCCTCTTCAATTCCTGTTTGGTATTCTCACTATGTTGGCTAAAGCAGAAGATTTGGTCCTTCCCTGCTTCATATCAGCAACATGTTCCTTAATCTTCTAGTTAATAGAACTAACAGTTTCACCTATAGTTTCACCTATATACTACGTTACAACAAGGGATGATAGAAAATCTTTTCATATCCATAGGGTTACCATGTCTCTAACAAACTTAAGAGAACTTCTGAACAATTATTTGATCTCTGCAAAGGAAGACGGAGGAATGCGAGCGCTGCGGTTGGGCGATCACAGGCGCTAGGGTTTCTGCGAATAGTTGCTACGGCAGGCTTGTTCAGAGGCATCAGTTCTGACGAGGGCAGAGAGCGGATCGTGCCAGCGATCGGGGCTGAGGGTCATCATGACCGCCCCTCAGGGGGTCAGAGAGGGGTCCTCTCCAGGACTTGATAGGAAAAAAGGGCCCATTGGCAACACGGGAGAGGAGGCAGCGTTTAAAGCCCGGAACTGCGAAGGACGACCAGCAGACACAGACAGAACATGCAAAACTAGACAGGCCTCAGGTTAGTTCATCAACCTGCAAGCTAGTAGCCACCCATCGGCCAGAGGTGGAGTTACCAGGGCATCGTATCAACGCTAGAATACAATATATGAGGGACCACGCCCTCATAGGCAAGTTTATCGGCTTCTGGCCCAATGAAAGAGCCCTAAGAACATGGATCGATGCCAAATGGAGGCCAAAGGGACAAATCACCCTACTGTTAGGGCCGAAAGGCTTCTTTACACCCATCTTCAACTGCTTGGAAGACCGAAATAGGGTTATTGATGGAGGTCCTTACTTCTTCAATTCGGTTGGGCTCTTCTTGAAGGAATGGGTAGCCCGCTTCAACCCAGATAAGGAAGACCTGAGCTAGGCACCAGTGTGGATCTGAATCTATTCCCTACCATGGGAATACTGGGAGGAGGACTCCCTAAAGGCCATCGGTGCAGTATTAGGTAGATTTTTCAAGATTGCTGATGAAACAAAGACAATAAAGTTGACCTCTCATGCTTCATATGCGAGGATCTATGTCTATATGGACCTGGAAAAACCCTTACCTGATACGGTACGTCTTTTTCATGAAGATGAAGATTGGATTCAATTAATAGACTAAGAGCATGTACCATTCAGGTGTAGAAAATGCCATGCATTAGGAGATCTATTCAGGGACTGTCCTCTGAATATCAAACCCATGGACCCGGAAAACCAGACCCAACAAGCAGAGGACCTGCAAAACCCTCCACAAGTAACAGCTTTGCAGTCCTACACTAGGAGGAGACGCATAACCGGCCAACTCCCAAGCCCAACAAAGGTAAGGCGAAGCAAGTCTCGGAAATAGGCCAACAGTTAAATGACGGGGATAAGGAGAATGTACAAGGAGAGGATAAGAATGAATCGGTACCGGAAATGTGGAGTAATCCAGACATGGAAATAGACAATAACATTATCAATGGAAGCAAAGAGAAAGAAACAGTGGATAGCGATCAAGTCCCACACTTCATGGAGGATGATACAGAACCAATAGATATTGGTGAACTTGACATCCTTGGTCTGGAACAGGCTTGTCAAACAGGTAACTTTGATAAAATCCCTGATCAACAAGTAGATAATTTAGTAGAGGTGCTCCATAGAGCGCAAAGAAAATACTCATTGGGTGTTAAAATAGGCAGACAGTGGGATGGGAAGTTCATTTCCAAGGATAGCAAAAAGAGAGGAAGGAAAACTACCTTAGAAAGAACTATCAAGATTGGAGAGGTTTTGGTTGAGTCTGGCAGATATGCCAAACTGACCAAGTACTTTAACGCAGACCTTAAACCCTCTCAATGAAGCTAATCTCATGGAACATTAGAGGGCTTAACAGCCCCAGAAAAGGAAAACTACTTAAAAATATGCTTATGGAGGAAAGGCCAGCAATCCTTTTTCTGCAGGAAACTAAATGTAAGTCGACTTCTTTGGAAAAAATAGTAGCCAAAGCATGTCCAGGGGGTCAAGTGACGGCAGTAGATGCACAGGGAGCTTCAGGGGGTCTCGCTATACTATGGGATGCCAGGAAAATCCAATTGGAAAACATGCATGCAAATAAACACTTTATCCAAGCGACCTTTCATCTTCTGGGAACAAACATTTATGGTCATCTAACAAATGTTTACTTCCCGCAAGAATCCCAATTAAAAGCGGAGATGCTTGAAAGGTTAAGGCAGCTAAATGAAAACAGGACTCACCCGCTTTGGGTCTGTGGAGGAGATTTTAATATGATAGCAACCATGGAGGAGAAAAAAGGAGGAAGATGCAGAGTAAACAGGGATGGATCAGCTCTGAAAGATTTCATTCATGACAACAGGCTTATAGATCTGCCGACAACCAATGGACTCTATACCTGGAGCAATAAGAGGGCGGAGCCTCTGCAAGTAGCCTCGTGCCTGGATCGCTTCTTAATATCCGACAATGTGGTTCACATAGGAGGTGAATTTATTGCATCCATACTGCCTTATTTGGGCTTAGACCACTGGCCTATTGCTTTGCATTGGAACAGACCAGGTAATAATACACGCCGTCCCTTCAGATTTGAAGCATTCTGGCTCAGCCATCCGAACTTCCACGATTTTGTCAGAAGCACATGGCAAAATCTTAACCCAATGGAAGATTCGAAAATGGCCAGGTTCCAGAAGAAACTGAAATACCTAAAAGAGGAGATCAAAGGCTGGAACAAATCAACGTTTGGTAACATCTTCAAGGCAAAAAAACTTCTCAATAAGGCAATGAAGACAATTCAGCAGAAAATAATAACAGAGGGAAGGACAGCAGAATTGACTCACAAGGAGCAAGACACGGAGCAAAAAATCTTAGAACGAGATAGACAGGAGGAAATTTTGTGGCGAAAAAAGTCCAGAGTCAATGGCTGAAGGAAGGGGAGCGAAATACGAAATTCTTCCACAAAACTACGGTACAAAGACGAATGAGCAACCAAATCTCCTATGTTATGGATGAACAGGGGAATAGGATCGAAACTCATGAAGGAATAGAAATAGAATTCTACAATTACTTCAAAAAAATGAACCAGGAACCTAACATTAATAGGAAGGAGGCGATTGACAAAATCATCAGCCACATTCCCAGACTAATCACTGAGGACCACAACACTCTTCTCCTCAAACCGATTAGTCTTCAAGAGGTAGAAGAAGCGGTGAACCTTCTAAAGGCAGGGAAAGCACAAGGCCCCGATGGATTCACAGCAAACTTTTTCCAACACTTCTGGGAAACGATTAAATGGGAGGTTTGGCAAGTAGCAGAAGAATCAAGAATGCTAAGATGGATGTACCAAGGCATGAATGCTACATTTATTGCTCTGATACCCAAAGCATAGGATTCCCCTTCACCAGATAAATATTGGCCAATTGCTCTATGCAACATAATCTACAAAATTGTTTCTAAGGTAATAGCTCTTTGACTGAAGCCCCTTCTATCTCTCATAATTTCCCCAGAACAATCAGGCTATGTCGAGGGACGACAGATAACGGACGGGATAATCCTAACTCATGAGGTAATACACTCACTAAAGCATCAGAAAAAACTAGGTATGCTTTTAAAAATAGATTTATCCAAAGCATTTGATAGTATAAGTTGGGAGTATATGCAATCAATTCTTCACGCTTTTGGTTTTGCTCCAGCATGGGTTCGATGGGTAAGCAGTGTAATTTCTTCCTCTTTCTTCTCAATTCTTATAAATGGCATTCCCTCCTCCACTTTCCGCCCATCCCGAGGAATTAGGCAAGGAGATCCTCTCTCTTCGTTTTTGTTTGTAATCATGGCGGAAGGTTTGGGTCGTAGCATTAAAGCGGCCATCCTATCCCACAAAATAAAAGGCATTTCCCTCCACCAGGCACCCGTTGTTTCTCATCAGAAATTTGTTGATGACAACATGCTTTTTGGCCACCCCTCAGTTCAGGAAGCCAGATCCTTCAATGCATTGCTCAACAATTTTTCTCTGGCCTAAGGCGCTCTCATAAACAGAGTCAAATCCCAGCTCTTTTTCTTTAACACGCCTCCCGTGACTCAAAGAGCCATAGCTCGAATTCTGGAATTTACTATAGCAACCTTGCCGTCCAAATATCTAGGGGCACCTTTAATAGCGTCGGCTCTTAAGCATGCCGCTTGGACTGATCTGTTAGAAAAGCTCGAAGCCCAGCTCTTCCTATGGACCCATACGGCTCTCAACATGGCCAGTAGAGTTATTCTTATCAAAGCAATTCTTCAGTCTATGCCTCTGTACCTGTTCTCCATCATGGCAGCGCCGAAATGGGTCCTCAAAGCAATTAAACAGCTGCAACGCAATTTCCTCTAGGGAAGTTCAGGTCCGAATCGAAAATGGGCTCTGATAAAATGGGAGAAAGCCACCCTTCCAAAAATAGTAGGAGTCATTGGCTTAAGAGACCCTGAACGCAGTAACATAATTATGGGAGCAAAAATGTGGTGGAAATGGCTAACTAATCTAGAAACTCAGTGGGCTACCCTCTGGACCTCAAAATATGCTCGCAATCTTCCACTAGAAGAGCGTCTCAGAATGTCAGAGGTCAGCAAAGGATCAATAATATGGAATTCGGCCATCAGACAGAAAGAATTAATCCAAAAGCACAGTTTTTGGGAAGTCAGAGATGGAGGCACAACAAGGTTCTGGGGAGACTCCTGGCAGCAACTCCCAAACCTCAATAGTACAATTAAGGGGATCCTAGGTCGGGAAATAAATCAGATGGACAAAGTCAATCAGTGTTGGAAACATCCGGCTCAAGACCAGAGAGAATGGTTGGAGGCGCAAATCATCATACCAACTAGCTCGGAGAGTACCAAACATGCCTTATCTTCAGAACTACTAAAAAGGTAAATATTAAAGATGGAAGGAAGGGATGTGCTTTGCTGGGGATATGCAGAGAAGGGTATCTTCACTACCAAAGAGGCCTATCAATTCATTATAAAAGACCAGGCAACCAAGGACAAGCTGTGGGAAAAAATTTGGAAGCCGCCCATTTGGCCGAAGGTCTCTACGTTTTTATGGCTTCTGGCACATAACAAAATTCTTACCTGGGATAATCTAAGAAAGAGGAAATTTGAGGGACCTTCAATATGCCTAAATTGTAATCAGGAAGAGGAGTCAGCCCTGCAGCTCATGCAAACTTGTCCGTTGGCCAGACAATTGTGGGAAAAGGTTACCTTTCGGTGCAGAAAGGAAGGACGAGTGCTGGGGGATCTCAAAAGTACGCTCCGTAACTAGGCTCAATAGCCATTTCAAGGTAGCTTCCTAAACACTCTATGGCAAATAATACCAGGCTTATTAATGTGGAATGTGTGGAAGGAAAGAAATCGACGAATTTTCAGAAACCAAGCTATGACGATGGAGCAGGTCTGGACAATGCTGCACCAGAATATCCAAGAATCTCTTTCCATCAGAAGCTGGTCAATGGAGGAACTCCCCACCACATCACAGGAACAAGCAATATATGGCAACTGGCAAATTCAATTACAAACAATGATTTCCTCTAAAGACAACCCTCCCAAGCTCCAGGCTTCTGCTTCTAGCTGGACTCCTCCTCCTATCAATGTCTTCCAATTTAATTTTGATGGTGCATCGAAAGGTAACCCTGGAAGCACAGGATACGGAGGGCTCATCAGAAATCATCAAGGCAAAGCCCTCATCACATTCTTTAGCTCGTTAGGGTGGAATACCAACAATGTGGCAGAACTTGAGGGACTATTGCGTGGCCTTCAAGTTGCACAAAAATACCATTACATGCCTTTGATAGTGGAAGGTGACTCTCAAATCTTGATTAACATAGCTACAAAATTACAACAGGGAACAACAATTCACAAGGTAAGTAGTAGCTGGAGACTAGCTAATAGGCTTGAATCGCTCAAGCAATGGCTTGAAAATCATCCAGCCATAACTTTCAAACACATTAAACGGGAAGGAAATAAGCTGTCGGACTTCATGGCTAATCTAGGAGTGGAAAGAGAAAAAGATTTCTTCGAGGGACCTATACAGAGTATAGTCTCGGAGATGGATTTTTCTAAATTTCAATCCTTATTGACAAAAGACATGCAGGCAGGGGATGGATCTTACCCAAATGCGGGTGATGAACCTGTCCATTAAGGCGCTTGCCATGAAGCCACGTGCAAGCACATGGAGGCAGGTGGCGAGGAGGGAATTTGTTATGGTTTCGAGGGAGGATGCGATGGGTATTGAATGCTATTCAATACGCCTGGAAGGAACGGGTACACAGGAAGCGGGAGGAAGAAACATTTACCAAAGCGGGATGAAGAACAACAATGCGAATTCAGACAGAGCGGTGGCTTTCATTCTCCTAGATGGTGCAGCAGATCATGAGAGATTTTGGCCTGAGTATGCCGGAGGCGGGATTGTAGGTTGGTTTGCCCTGTCACAGAGGGTGAAGCCACCTCTAGTGCAGAATCCTGGGCGCTCCAGTTGGGGGTTAACCTCAAATGAGCGGGTGAAGCCACCTCTAGTGCAGAATCCTGGGCGCTCCAGTTGGGGGTTAACCTCAAATGAGCAATTCCCCTCGAGAGCTTCGACAGCAACAGAGAATTGGAGGAGTCAAAGGGGCATAATTGAGGTCTCTCTGCAGGAACTGGTGCAAAATTGGGTAGGGGGGCGACTCAGAGTAGACTCAGAGTAGGCAGCAGCACTTTTACCACAAGAATTTGGGAAATTCTCTGCATACGGGTCTTCGTTTATGGTGGGGAAGTGTGATTGGCTTGCTGCATCTTGAAAAGATGCCGCCCCGTTTCAGAGCTACTCCTCGCACAAGGCGTCATGCTGGGAATAGAGGAGGAACGGGAGGCAGGGGAAGGTCGTCCCGTCAAAGAATTTCGGCTCTATCAACGGCTTTCCCCACTACCCATGCCTCGGAGGACTTGGACACTTCTCTTGGCAATTCGGTCCAAACAGCGAAATTTTGCTTTAAAAGCAGCGAAATTTCGCTTTAAAAGCAGGTTAGACAGTCATGGCACTCTTCAAGGTGATTTTCTCTGAGGAAGAGGAAAATCGTGTCAGTCCTGAGAACTCAGAGGGGGAGCGCTCTCCGTCCCCTTTGGAAGACACGATGCAGGAGGAGGACACCACCTGCGAGCAGTCTGCTGCCACGGACCTGCTTCACTCTCCCAGCACGACGACAGTTCAAGGACAATTGGCTGATCATAGCATTAGCCATCAATAGCCAGGCATGGAGGAGAAAGACAAAGGAAAGGCTGAAATGCAGCAAGGTGAAGCCCAGACAGACCCAACAAAGCGAATCGGACGAGGAGGAAGGCACTGGAGGTGATGCACCCGGTTAAAGTCCACAATGTGGAGGATGATACCAGGCAGGTCTCTGGTTTTTTGAGTTTTCATGTTTGTTTTCAGTTTGTCTGTCAAAACTATTCGCCCGGCGATATAACGTAGGCTGGCAAGACCAGTTCCTATGCGGTTTGTCAAGTGTCTTGTATGCTGTTTGTCAATTGTCAGGTCAATGCTTTTTGTTTGCAAATTTTTGCTGTCCTGCTCTAATTTACAAGTTGCATCAAGCTGGGCTCTAATTTACAAGTTGCATCAAGCTGTAAGAGCAGTAAACTAGCTCAGTTTTGTAATGATCTCCATAAAGAGAGAGCTTCAGGACTCTCTCAGAGACAAGGCCTCTTTGTAAATACTTTTTTCTCTTTTTAATATATTAGATGAGTCTTTACACAGGAAAAAAACTTGTAATAACCTGAGGGTTCTAAAGGTCGAAAAAATGTTATGCGTCGAAAAAATGTTATGCTTCTTCAGGATGGAAGTGGACTCCTGAAATGCCATCCAGAAATCGAGGAACTCTTAATGTCATATATTTAACTGCACTGCGGTTTATTCGAGTTAAAAGTGGTTAGTAGAGTGTGCCCTTCTCTTCATTTCAGGACGTTTGAAGCCGTGTGTTAATCTGTGAAAAACTTAGGGTTCAGAAAATAAAAGGGAGTTTGAAAGTACTCTGATGGAGGTTATTCCCAAAGATATCGTTCGAAAGTGCTTGCTGAGAGTATACCCTACAATTCACACAATATGTTGAAAGCTGTGTGCAAAAACTCGGAAGCTATAGTGAGGTGCCGTACGTTTTATGCCGACAGAAAATTATGTGGGACGAGCGAGCAGTTGCTTTGCTTGATTGAAAAAGATATGAATGGCTTCTTTGTAATAACCCTGTGACCAGCACCTGGGAAAAGCTACCTCGTATTCATGACAATGTCTCCCACTTTGAAGGAGTACCACCATGGTCTCAGTGCGTTGCTGTGAACCAGAAGCTCGTTGTGGTAGGCGGATTCTACCATGATCCCAGTGTTTCTAACACGAGCCCGGTCACAGTACGTATTTATGACTTTGAATCTTCCTGATGCCACGATGTTTTCATTGAAGATAAATTCATGGTGCTATGCGGAGGTGAAAACAGGGTAGAAAGTATGATCGTGAAAAAAACGGTTCGGATGTTGTGGCGTCTCTTTCACAGCCTGTTGTTATGTGTGCTACACAATGGCGCGACTGGATTTTTGTTAGCGGAATTGCCGTGGTCGGGAAACACACGTCTTTATCTGTTTAACCCGTCAACTGGGCAGTGGGTTGAAGTTAATGGCGGTGGTAGGGAAGAGGTTGACGGCATTATCATATCTGCGGCAACCGTCGAGATTTAAAATGCCTTAAACGATCTGACTAGCAGACAGTTTTCAAATAAATACAGTCAGTGGCCACATAAATTTGGGGATGAGTGGGCTGTTTGGTAACTTCGAGATTCGGAGTTAATTGCATTCAATTTGGTCAGTGAGAGTTCTGCAGTTAATGCATACTGCCCTTAGGGGTTGTGTTTATGTTAATTATTTACGTTAAATGTCTCTACAGAATAAAATTAAAATTTAAGCTTGAAGATGTCTATTAATGATGATATGTTTCCATGGGTGTTGTTCTTCATTGTTGCCCTGTGTTTATGGTAATTAATTATGAAATAAAATTCGAATTATTATTCCAAAATGTGTTTAGGGAATGAAATGAAATTATAATAAATTATAAATTTTTATTTTAATATTATTTTTTTTATAAAGTTAACTTATAATAATTTATTCTGGTTCTATTTGAGATTTATTAAATGTTAAAGTATAAAATTTTAAAATTGTAAATTTGAGGAAAGTTTTCTACTTCAAAATATATTATAAATGTTTAATAGATTAGTTATTAGAAGGAATCTTCTACCATATATTAACTATGTATTAAGATGGATATTTTATTATATATTGAGTATGGAAAAAGTTACATATGTTTATTTTGAGTGTGATATATATAGATGTTATTACCAACATTATTTGTTTGCAAGAATAGTGGAACCAAGTCTTAGCAGCAATGATATAGTACTAATGATTCAAAATATCAATTGGGGGTTTGTAGGGAAAAAGCAATCTAAAAATCCACAAATTAAAGATATGAAAACTTCAACTACATAAAAGTTACATGGAGGGAGTTGAAAGAATGCGACTCGGAGAAATAGGGTGAAGACATTACTTTGGGATGCAAGGAGTTCGTAAGCTAAAGGGACTAAGCATATTAGCTCCACTTAACTCCATTTTCATACTTTAAAATCCATGCTACATTAACATTTCCATGTCAAAGTAATGATACTTAAAATACTTCTATTATGAATTTAGAAATTAAAAATGCCCATAATAACTTCACTGCTCTGTATTTTCATATTAAATCCACTTTTAAATTTTGAAATGGCTTCATTCACTTTCATGGTTGCACCATGCATTTGTCTGACGTTCCCTAATAGAAGTTACTTCAAAGGATCTTGTTCAAGAGTGTTGACTAAGAGTGCCTTACACATCACATCAGAAGCTAAAAGATGTGGGTAGAAGCTAGGATGCTATGGTGGGTATCCCATGGTTCTATGAAAATAAAAAATATTTGGGACGACCCAGAAATTTCTTTGCTTGATAAAAATAGGTATGGATCACATCTATGTAGTACAAGTGTTTGACCCTGTAAAGGGAACTTGGGAAAATTTATCCCTCATTGATCATCCATACATTATTGGAATACTAATCTGGTCTCAGTGCATTGTTGTGAATGGGAAGTTACTTCTCATAGATGGGTTCCACCTGAGTTTGCTAAAGAGTGTAAATTTATGACTCTCAATCTCTGAAATGGAGCCGCAAAGCTAACATGTCCACACCTTGATCCTTCTTTGCATGCTTTGTCTCTTCTTCCAACAAACTTGTCTACGTTGCCACCAGGATTAGTGAGCATGACAACATATAACATGGAGGAAGACAAGTGGGAAATTATGTGTCCTTCGATTGAAAATCATGGCCACGGATGTCATAGTGTTTTTGTGGATGGTTGTTAGCTCCCTATAATAATAGTGTATTCCCTTATTATTATTGTCATTGTACCCCTTATTATTATTGTTGTGCCCATATTGTTGTCGCCATTTTGTTATTATTGTGCCCCACAGAAGCCCACTATTGTTATTGTTCTGCCCTTACATTATTATTGTTATGTCGGCTCTCATTATGTTGTGACCCCTTAGACTCCTATATATAGAAAGGACGTAATTTCATTTGTATTATCACATAATTTTGCTTTTGTGTAATATAAACAAGGTTTCCCCCTCGAAGAGGCTACATTTTAAGTCGTTGATCTATCTCTTTCCTCTATTTTCTGAGCTGGTTGCATAGCAATTAGTATTAGAGCTTTGGATTCTAAGGTTTCGCTGCTTCAAACAGGTCATCGTGGAATTAAAACCCATTTGAGACAAAATCATGATGAACTGTGTCACTAATTTCAAATCTTGTGTTGCTATATTTTCGGATATATGAACTGAGGAAGTTAGGGTTTTTGGAGGCTCTCGAATTGGATATCAAACACGTCACCTTGGGAAAACCATCATAACTTTCTCTTTGAGCATCTAATTCAAATTTTGTAAAAAGTGACAGAAATAAGTTGAAGTGTAGTTTGTTTGGTATCGTTTATAGAACCCAAGGGGAAAAAATGACAAGTGGCACATCATACAAGTTCGCTCTACTGAACGAGTCTATAATTAAGTCACAACGAGAGATTGGGCATAACTCTTTCTTCGGGAATCCAATTTTGATCATACTTGTGGGGTTGGAAAGAATACTCAGAGGGATATCATAGGGAAAAATTTTAGAACTTGGAGTTCCGAAATTACATAGTTACATGCATTTCAGAATCAAGCTCAAACAAAAAGGAAAAAAAGGTGTAGTGTCTTTCTAAAATTTGCATCAACCTTGTTCAAGAAAGTAGTTTAAAGTGATTCGAAGGGCATTTTGAAGCATAATTTTTATTAATTGATGACCCAAACAAAGGAAATGGAAACACCTAGTAAGAAACTTGAAATCTCTACTATGATGCATGAAGAAGGGGAAGAAATGCCACATGATATATCAAAATTGTGAGACCAAGTGCAACAAATTTTGCTCTCAAAAAAAGTAACTGGAGCTAATATAGATGGTGTAAATAATGGAATGGAAGTGAATATGGATGGAATGGAAGCTAAGATGGATGGAATGGAATCTAAGATGGATGGTATAGAAGCAAAACTTAAAGGCAACATGTAATATTTGAAGATAGATTTGTTGAAGTTGCTACAAGAAATGCTTACTGATGGCGAAAGGATAGTAAAGGAAACTCATGATGAGAAAAAAAGAAATGTTAGTCATGATTTGATAGAATCTAATGTTGGATTGAAGACCCACCATGTTCTAAAGATCGATATGAGGCAGTTTGATGGCAATGATCCCATAACATGGATAATACAAATGGAGCAATATTTTGATCTCCTTAATGTGCAAAGCACAAAAAAGGTACGCATTTCAACTTTATATTTCTAACCAATCAGTTTGTATGGTATCGATGATTTTTCTCTCATATAGAAATTGTCACTTGGGAAACGTTTAGGGAGGAAATGATAGCACATTATGGGGATACATGAAAAACATCTTTTTTATCCAATTGATAAATCTCAAACCAAGGGGTTCAATGGTGGAGCACATTGAGGACTTCCAAAAATTGAATATAAGGGTAAAATATATTCCAGAAGAGCATAGGATTGATGTGTTCATAGGGACTTTAAAGGATAACATCCAACATGAGGTTCGTCTTTGGGAACTTGATTCATTGGAGAAGGCATTCAGGTTGGCAAGAAAAATTGAAAGAAAAATTATGGCAACAAGGAAGCCTACCACTCACAACTATAAATATGCAAGTGTTGTTGCCCCTAGCCTTCCACAACCTACAAGGTTGACACATCAAAAATTGGAAGAAAAAAGAGCAAAAGGGCTTTGTTACAGTTGCGATAGAAAATACACTGAAGGTCATAAGTATGCTAAGAATAAATTATTCTACATAGATTGTGAAGACGAGGAAGAAAAGGAAGAAGAACATCAAAAGAAGAGGATACACATGAGGAAAAAACCCTATAGAAAGGATAAATGAATCTGACATATCTTGTAATGCATTGGCTCGAATTACTACTCCTCAAAATATCAAGATAGAAGGACATATCAAGAAGAAAAAGGTAATAGTGTTGATTGATTCAAGAAGAACCCATAATTTTATTCATTCTAAGATAACCAAGGAATGGAATTGATTCCTATATCCAACACTAGAGTGTCAAGTGATGGTTGCAAATGGAGGAACCATAAATTGCTCTAGAAAGTGCCACAATATCGAGCTATCCATGGGATAATATGTGTTGAATAGTACAATGTTTTCCATTCCAAAGGATGATGCTGATGTTGTACTAGGAGTCCAATGGCTACAATCTTTGGGTACGATAAATTTTAATTTTCAATAAATTTTCTTGAAATTTGTTTCGGAAGGAAAGGAAGTTGAATTAAGGGGTATCATAGGGAAACCAAGAAATATAATCATCTCTAACGGCATGAAAAATATTCTAAAGAAAGAAAAACAAAGCATAATTGAACAATTATGTTCACTAGAGGATCCCACATTGGAATCATCTATTTCTCTAAATCTCCAGAAAGCCTTGGTCAATCATTCGAGGGTATTTGAGACTGCCAAAGGCCTCCCACCTAGTCGTGATCATGATCATGCTATTCATTTGATTCTAGGAATTCTTCCTCCAAACATCAGGCCTTACATATATACTTATGCCAAAAAGAGTGAAATTGAACGTATTGTTGCATAAATGTTAGAGTCTAATATAATCCAACCTAGTCAAAGTTCTTTCTCTACTCCAGTAATATTGGTGCACAAGAAGGATGGATCATGGCACATGTGTCCAGATTATATAGAGCTCAACAAGCTCACTATTAAAGATAATTTCCCCATTCATGTCATTGATGAATTACTGGATGAATTGCGTGGAGAAATTTACTTCACCAAGTTAGAATTTCATTCAAGATATCATCAAATCAAAATGAAGACTGGAGACGTCCCGAAAACAATATTTAGAACTCATGATGGTCATTCTGAATTGTTGGTCATGCCTTTTAGCCTTACCAATTCACGAACTACATTTGAAGGTTTGATTAATTCCGTTTTCAAACCTTTCCTTAGAAAATTTGTGTTAGCATTTTTTGATGATATAGTAATTTACAAATTTTTTTGGAAGGAGCATGTTCAACATGTTGACAAATTGCTCAAACTATTGGAGGAAAAACAATTATATGTAAAAACCTCCAAGTGTTTCTTTCAAGTACAAAAGGTGGAATATTTGGATCATATTGTATCTCATGAAGCTCTTAAGGTATACCCTAGAAAAATTAAAGCCATCAAGGAATGGAAAATCCCAACATCCATAAATCATCTGCAAGGATTTCTCAGGTTGACAGGGTATTATGGCAATTTTGTTAAGAATTATGGGAGAATAACGGCACCTCTAGCACCATTACTAAAGAAAGATGCATTTTCTTGGAATCTAGAAGCAATGAAGGCCTTTGAACATCTTAAAGAGGCAATGTGCAAAGCACTGATCTTAGCTATGCCAGACTTCACAAAAACCTTTATTATGGAATGTGATGTCTCACGAAATGGAATTGATGTTGTTTTAGTGCATGAAGAAAGACCCATTTCTTTTGAAAGTCGTACAATCAAAGGAAAATATTTACACAAAGCTATTTATGAGAATGAAATATTGGAAATACTACATGCACTTAAGAAATGGCAACCTTACCTAATGGGAAGACACTTCAAGGTAAAAAATGATCATGATAGTCTTAAATACATTTTAGAACAAATAATATCTTTAGAAGAGCAGCAAAAATGGGTCATAAATATGTTGGGTTATGACTTTGAAATCATCTACAAAAAGGGAAAGAAAATGTTGTTGGAGATGCACTCTCAAGAAAGAATGAGGATGTTGAAGCATTTCTTTTTCCCATTTCTATTATCCAACCAGATTGGATATACGAAGAAAGTGATGAATGAAAGAATTACCAACTTAAACAAAAGATTCTTAGAGAATTGCAAACATCTCCCTTAGGAGGGCATTCAATATTTTTAAAAGCTTACCACACGGTTAAGAAGGATTTTTTTTGGGATGGCCTTAAATATGATATTAAAAAGTTTGTGGCAGAATGTTTGGTTTGCCAACAAAATAAATTTGAGACAATTAAGACCCCATGTCTATTACAAGCTTTATCCATTCCAAGTCAATGTTGGGAGGACATTTTAATGGATTTTATCACAATTTTACCCAACTCCGAAGGAAAGAGTGTCATCATGGTGGTAGTTAATAGACTTACCAAGTGTCCACAATTTTTTGCATTATCTCATCCATTTAAAGCTAGTACATTTGCTACTGTAGTTATGGAAACAATTCAAGAGCTACATGGAAACCCAAATATTATTGTAAGTGACAGAGATCCTATTTTCACTAGAAATTTTTGGACAAAATTATTTTCTTGTCTCGGTACTCAGTTAGCTCATAGCTCCTCTTATCATCCTTGATCTGATGGGAAAACGGAGATAGTGAACAAATGTTTGGAAGGATATCTTTGTTGCTTTGTTTCTAATAAACAGACACAATGATCCAGGTGGATATTGGTGGCCACCTGTCAAGTCCACCTCGACCCCCACCATTGTCTTTCTCAGCATTTTCAATTTCCTTAATTGTAGCAAAACTTACTATTTTTAGCAGTTTTTCGGGTCCTGAACTTCCGAAGCCGTTTTGAGGCCCTAAACAACGTTTTTTGGGAATCCAGGGGCAACACGGGTCCATGTTTCATGGACCCGTGTTGCTGTTCCAAAAATTATAGTGCTCGAATAGATCTTTCTAATGAGCTATTGTACGCGTCAAATGGAGATCATATGCTAAAGTTACGACCC
>APFE030135418.1:0-36115 GCA_000404065.3 Pinus taeda
TGCCCCCGGATTCCCCAAAAAAACGTCGTTTAGGGCCTCAAAACGGCTCCGGAAGTTCAGGACCCGAAAAACTGCTAAAAATAGTAAGTTGTGCTACAATTAAGGAAACTGAAAAACCTAAAGAGACAGTTGCGGGGGTCCAAATGGGATAGGTGGGTGGCCACCAACATCCACCTGGATCATTCGCACTCCCATACCCCTACTTGTGGAATGTGACCACCTTGTATTTGATCACAATTTGGACAAGAAACCTGAAAATCAAAAGTATTTGAAGAAGTATTGGGTAGAGTTGATTAGGAAGATCAAGGTACAAAGGGTCATAACATATAAATGGTTGAGGATTATAGGTGTCCCTTGAAGAAACAACACTCTTATTAATGTTAGATTTATGAATTCGGTTATGTACGTTAATATAAATTGCGAGAATCAAGGAACTAATATTCACCTTTGGTTTTCTCATGCAAAGGGGTAAAATTAGGATGGGATGAATGGATCAACAATCTGATTTTCAGACTTCTCAACTTCAACAATAGCACCAAAAACAACCTTGTTAGGTAATGAAAAATGAGGAGGATAAGGGACAAAAGGAACAATAGGTTTCTCCCCTAAGATTAGGGGTGTCTCATGATTAATAAGAGTTTGGAGAGAATTATTTACCAAGGATTCAAATTCAAATTGTTTTAAGGAGATTTCAACCAAGAGCAGAAACTTTTCTTTGAAAAAATCCCAATCCATATCATCTTTAGGAAACTCATAACACAGGTGAAGAAATATATTAGCAAAATCCTCTATTAATTCATCATGATTGATTCTAATTTGATTAATTATTCTTTATAAACATCTCTTGGAGTACTTTTTCACCTCAAAATATTAAAGGGATGGGCTTCTAGAATGTACATTTATGCTTCGCATAATTCATGTATTCCCATATATCTTAATGAAAAAGTGCTACATACGTCCAAACATTTTATCTTATACAATAAGACCATGATCTCTTGTTACTGCCAGTGCACACCACATTTCTTTCTCCAAATCTAGATATATTGTTAGAGGATTCCATATGAAATGATGTCTTAATGGTTCTAACCCATCTGTGGTTGCATTTACCCTTGATTTCCAATTTGCCTAGCTCTAGTCTATGATAATTTTGAGAATTTACACTTATTACCCATGGTTGTTCTTCAACCTATGCCATGCATATCAGCCTATAATAGCGACAATTAAACAAAAGATGCTCCCCCCCTTATCAGTTTCAATGGATAATGACATCACCATTTTAGTTCATTGTTCGTATAAACACACCAGCTAATAGAAAAGGTGATTGAGCATAAATGGTTCCTGTCTATGTGGTGTGAACATGTCATCCATGTATAGCATCTTTGTCCACATGTTTTCCTTCACATCATAGATAAACATCCATGTAATCCTATTCGAATTAGGCCCACTTAGCATGATCTTGCATGCACCAATTTTTCTAAGAAAGGAAATCCTGATCAAGAAGTGTCACAAAGCAATTGGTATTCCCTTCGATACCATCAAAATATTCCATAGGTTGGGTGACATGGTGTTATAGACAATTATCTTGGGGAGTTTGTGTTTTCGGTGACCCTTGAAGCACATGAATCCATCATTGGAAGATAAGTACAATGACTTTGGGCAACTGAAAGGAGGTATCCACCAAGATGTGCCACGTGTCTTATCATGTATGAAGAAAATGGAATTTCACAATGATATGGTCGTTGGGCACCAATCGATGAGATGGGAATGAAGGAAGAAATTTGGTACTGGGTGATCATACATGGAAGCATGACAGTGGTCTAACAATAACAAGGAATTAAAATATTTACAAACCAGTCTTAGCCTCACCAATTATTTGAGGGACAACCCTTTAAATAATCACACTTGTAGATAAATGGGAAATTTATCAAACATAATATTATTATTATTGGTAGTGATCTTGTGTTGATTACTATTCTCACACCCATCATTGGAATTAGCGGGAATAGTTTGTAACACAGAAATCAACATATTTACATGGAATGGAACTTTGCAAAAAAAATATTATAAATCCTAAATTTGTCTTTTGGGCCAACATTATTAATAAATGGGAAGGAGCCAACCCCATATGGAAAACAACAAAATATTTACAGCTTCGGGGCGATCTAAAGAATCAATGGAATAATGCTATATTATCGCTGCGTGCGCATGGAATTTATCGGTTGCTGACAATGATGCTCTTATATGGAAAGGCTTGGGCGGATCCTCGGCTGTCTAGGTAAGACTTATATATCAGCAACTTCTATCCTTGGAGTCTAATAATTCCAGAGAAGTTTTCCCCCCTGCCTTCTGGAAAATAGGATGCCCTTTGAAGATTATTATTTTTCATGGCTGGTGTTCCACAACAGGAACCTCTCATGGGAAAATTTGCAAAAAAGAAACTAGCATGGGCCTACAATATGCCTCCTTTGTAGGAGAGACTCTAAAAACAATGCACATCTATTTCTCATATGCTCTCAAGGGTGGTCTATCTGGGCAAATTTAGCAGCACATTTTGGTTTCAAACATGACTCATGCTCCTCTATTATCGAAGCTTTTAAGAGATGGAGCACCATGCAAAAACGATGGAGGCCTATTCCTTTGTTGACCATTTGGACCATATGGAAATGGAGAAATGGTAGGCTCTTTGATGAAAAAAGAGAACCTAATACGTATGTGGTTACATCAATCATAACTCTATACAACGCCCTAGACATGTCTGGACAAATCAGGAACTACAAAAGGATAAAAAATACAACAATAAACAACATGCACGGGAGTGATAGAAGTCATTCAACTATGATGTCCATGGTTCCTCCATGTGTCTTTTTCGATGGTGTAGCACAACAAGGGAGCAATGCATGCGGTGTTTTCATCAAGACAACAGAAGAACAGTCCTTCGAAATCCATTGGAATGCTGGACAGGGATCCAACAACAGGGCTGAGGCAGTGGCATTGGCAAGACTTCTTTCCTTCTAAAATTTCCTTCACATTCTGAAATTAAATATTTTTGGAGACTCTAAGTTGATAATTGATCATGTTCTGTCAAAGCATAGCATAGAAAACATTCATATCGTTGGATGGTTGGATAGAATTGCAGATTTATGGAGCAACAAGAAGAGCTATTCTATCTCACACATTGTCAAATATAATAACAGGGTCAGTGATGCATTATCCAAAAAATGACTAACTACCTCTCAGGGCGTATGGAGGATGTAGATTAATTTGGCAGACAAATTCTACCAAATCTAGGATTTTTGTCTCCCTAACATATAACTCACATCTATGTTTTTTGTTCTCATGTTTTGCCTTTACTTATGCTAGGATCTTACATCTATAGAATACACAGCAAAAGGTATGAATAAATACTTCTCTACTGGCATGGAATACATTTTTGTTTTATACAACTGAAGATCATATGCTTCCTATCTCCATCATAAATTTTGTATACAAACAGGACATACTTCATAAACTTCCGCCATTCTTATAGATGTGAAAAATTACCGCACAACTCTCTATGTAAAGGCATTTTGATGATTATATAATATAAATATAAAGCTTTTTTCATGTTGAAAAAAAAAGGATAATAGTCCTAAACTATTAATCCCCAACACACTTTCTCATACATGAAAAATAATCTCAACAAAATTGCAGGAGAGAAATGAAAGAGGAAGAGAACTTACCAATGCATTAAAAGAACTATGCACTCTTTTCTCAACCATGTTTTCTTATCCTCATTTATATATCTAGGTTAAATTACAATGTATTATATTATATTTATAATTTCAAATTGGTATATAATTAGAATCATTTAATGGTTATATATAATTAGGAGAAAAACTAGGAAATAAATAGGGAAAAACAAATAAGCACACGCATGTACATAAAAAAATAGAGTCTAATCTATAGATTAAACATGTTAAATTTAAAATATTTACAACCATATCGAAATAAGACTCCAATAATTTATATATTACACATGTTAAATTTAACATATTTACAACCATATCAAAATAAGACTCTAGTCATTGTTATTCACTAGATGATATTCAGTATAGAATGCTTTTTGGGAATAACCATTCTATTCATGTTCATATATAAAAAAAATAGTGGTTTTCTTTAATTTTAGTATTAGATGAAACATCATGTATAGTGAGAGTATTCATTCAACAACTCCAGTTAAATTTAGATAAAGAAACAAAATTTGTTCAAAGTTGAATGATTCGATTGACCATGTGAATACTTTGAAACTGACACTTGGTAGAAGTCTCGAAATAATGGTCTTAGTGGTTGTGTGGTGATCATTGTATTTACTATTTGCAAATTAAAATTCTTCAAATTTTGATAAATATATTATTTTTCCATCAAAGTGGATGTTGGAGATGATTCATTCTTAACAAGTAACCGAGAATGAGGTAAATATTTTACTTCTCATTTATTGCATTTTCATCACTTGGAAGAGTTTAGAACTGCAATATTGCCTCTCTTCTTCTTTTTAACACAATATTTTTAATTATTCTTCACTTGTGAAGATCTCATGGTTTATGAGTTTCACTATTGGGTATTTAAATGAATAAAGAAAGTATCTTGATTTAAATGCTCCTTGTTAGAATTCTTTGCGCACATTGCAGGAAGGCAATAAGTGCATTTGGATTCTTGTCTGTAGAGGATTTGAGAGAAGAAGGGCTTGTCAATACTATTTTTGTATATACTTTTCAAATGTAATTAGAAAGCTAAATTATGACCATTCAAGTGCATCTGGTTAATAATATTTTTACTATTGGACAGTAAATTTTGAATTGTTTCTTTTATTCCAAAAACATTGAAAACAACACAAGGATTTAAGAGCGGAAATAATTGGTAATTGGTGTTATGGATGATTGGTTTTTTTGATGGTGGAAATGGAATCAACACCATCAACAACCCCAGAGCACCCAAAACCCTGAATCAAAATTTTTGAAAGAAATAGAGCATAGCCATGAAAAGAAAATAATCTACATCTACATTTGCCACATTAAAATACAAATACCTATTCCTAGAGTGACATATCCATCTATCTCTGAGCATCTCTATTTAAAGAAAAAAATTGAGTAGGTTACAAAATTTAAAATTATTTCTTTTGTTTCTTCAGGGTTTGATGAGTCCAAGTGGTGTCTCCCTTTCTAATTTCAGAAGCTAAGGCAGTGTAGTTGCAGGTGATGTTGACTGTTTGAATTTGAATAAGCTAAGGTAGTAAAGTGTGATGGTGAGAAAATAATTATCTCTGACAAATTTCTACCGTAGTTTCTCAAAATCATATTAGAATTTCCATTGTTTTCTAACCAAAATTGTGGCCTAGTTAGACTACGGCTCCCATTGATAATTGTTGGCCTTGCAATCCCAAGTGGGAGCACCACAATAAATTATTGGTAGTCTGTGCCATTTGTAGGCATACTCGTAAATAAACTTCATGATGGAAAATTTATTCATTGAAAATGAAAAAACACATTTATATATATGTAAAGTAGGTATGAGATAATTCTGCATCGGTACCTTATTAACATAAAAGGAAAATTAATAACTAATTAATATTGTACAAAAATAATCCTGAAGGATTATTTAACTTTCCCCCCTTAATCCAAAGGGAAATTTGACATGCCAAATAACATTTTTAACTTTTCAAACTTTTCACATCCTAATGATTTGGTAAAGCTATCTATGATCTACTCTAAAGTAGGAAAATGTCTCAAATGAATTACTTTGGCCTCTACATAATGTCAAATCAAGTGATATTTGGTATTGATATGTTTTCTTCAATCATGAAACTTAGGATTCGTGTCCAACTGAATTGTAAAAGAGTTTTCAATGAATAGAGGAGTTGAAGGCTTTTGTTTCTCCTGTAGATCTTCAAGTATTTTGTGAAGCCAAATTATTTATTTTATAGGTTGAGTTGTTGCAATATATTTGGCTTCAGTAGTAGAATCAACAAGAACATATTGCTTTCATGATCTCCAACTGATAGTTTTTTTATCTAAGATTCACCAAATAACCAAAGGTAGAGACCCCATGCTCCTTATCTCCATCAAAATCGAAATCTGAATAAACAATCAGATGGAAGTCTGAAACTTTGGAATATTTGATGCCATATGGCTATGTATCTTTTAAATAGCTTAGCACTCATTTTCTTGTGATCCAATGACCTTCATAGGGTTGACACATATGCCTAGAAAGTATTCCTACAACAAAATATATGTTAGGATGAGTAGTGGTAAGAAAAATTAAACTTCCAATAACTTTCATATACTTTGTTGGATCTTCAAATGCACTTCCTTCATTTAAAGTTAGCTTTTGGTCTTGCTCCATTGGAGTAGAAACATGATCACAATCTTTCATTCCAAACTTATTGAACAATTGTTCAATATACTTTTTCTGAGAAATAAAGATATGCTTAGGTTTTTATCAACTTCAATTCCTAAATAGTAATTAAGAAAACCCAAATATGTCATATAAAAAAAAAATTGTAGCTCCCTTTTAACAGATGTTATATAATCATCAGTGTTCCTTGTGATCATCAAATCATCAACATAGGCAACTAGATATATAACAAATCTTCCGACTTTATTGACAAAATTAGTTGCAACATCTAGGTCAAAAATCTTATGCTTCAATTTGAGAAGATCTTCAATTAACTTTTCATACAATACATGGGACACTTGCTTCAAAGCATACAAAGCTTTCACCAATTTACCTACATTGTGTTTTTTCCTTTAACAAAAAAATCCTCTAGCTAAAACATATATACATTCTCCTTCAAATACCCATTCAAAAAGGTTTTTTTTACATCCATATGATGTATTTTCCATCCCTTTATAGGTACAAGAGAAAACAAATTTCTAATGGTGCCCCATTATCTATAGGAGAAAACATTTTGGTATAATAAACACCTTTTTATTCTCCATACCCCATTCTATGAGTCTTGGTTTGTACTTGACAAGTGAACCATTTTCCTTATACCTTATTTTATGAACTCACTTACAAATAATGGATTTGATGCCAACTTGAAGATCCACCAACCTCTAAGTGCCATTTTTAATGAGAGCATCATACTCTCTCTACATTGCATCTTTCCATTCATCACAACTAGTATCCATTCATCACAACTAGTAGCTTCTTCAAATGAAGTAGACTCACTAATCATAGAATAATTAAATTCACAATGATGAGAACTATTACTTGAACTTGAGGTAACATTTTCATCATTTCCTTTACTCTGTTTAGAAAAACTCCTTATATGAAAATATTCATTTTTTGTTGGAAATGTCCTGCTATGTGTTGATCTTCGTAGTCATTGTTGTGGTGGTTGCTCATTTTGAAAATAAAACTCTAGAATAGTCTCTTCAAGAGCAATATCTGATCCGAACATTATTATCATCCAATTTTTCTTCAGCAGAAACATTATTAGAATTCAATGTTAAAGGTGGGAAATTTACTGAGGGAAAATCCATAGACTGATTTAGAATGGGAATCTCCTCTTAAAGATGTGGAAGATCATTAACCAATTCATAATGAAACTTCTTATAAGTGACTTTATCCAAATTACTGAGTTGTCTATCAATAGTGGAAGCATCTTTAGCAAATTCAAGAAAAATTACATGTCATGAAATAACAAATTTTGTGTTCTCCTCATCATACAACCTGTAAGCTTTGGAAGTAGTAGAATATCCCAAGAAAATACATTTGTGACTCCTAGCACCCAATTTGTTATGTTGAATCTTAGCAATCAATGCATAACATAGAGAAGCAAAAACTGTCAAATTTTGAATAACAGGAAGATGGTTATACCACATTTCATAAGGAGACTTATTATTGATGATAGAAGAAGGGAAAATATTGCAAATATAGGTTGCACAAATTACTTATTCTCCCCAAAGCATCAACTTGACATTGTTAGAAAAACATCATTGATCTTACCATAATTAGCAAAGTTTTATTCATATGTTCTTCAACACCATTTTGTTGCAGTTTATAAGGAAATGTAGTTTGATGTTTGATGCCATTGCTCTACTAATAATTCCCAAAAGCATGAAATGTGTATTCATCATCATTACCAGATTGTAGTGAAAATGTTGAGTTGAGTTTCATTTTTAATCAATAAATGTATTTTTTAAAAGTTTCAAAAACTTGTAATTTTGTGATTTCTCTTTTAACAGATAAACCCAACGCATCATTGAGTAGTCATCAATAAAAGTAAATGTATAGTTATTACCATTGCTAGATGGAATTGGCATAGGCTTACATAAATCAAAATGTATGAGATATAACTTCTTGGAAGCTCTAGAGGTAGAGTTATGAAAGTGTTGCTTATTATTCTTGCCTAAAATACAAGCATCACATCAAATAAGTTTTCTTGTAATAGTAGGAAGCCCTTTAATGCCTTTCTATTTCATAAGCATGATGATATCATAATTTATATGACCAAAATGAGCATTCCAAAACAAACTAGAAGACAAAGTATCACTTTGTTGTGTTAAATGAGTAGAATTGAATGTAGATCATGAAGTGCCTTTTAAGTTTCAATAGTTTGTCTTCCTCAACACAAGTCATAATAATCATATTATCATATGCTCTATGGATTTCAAATACACCATAAAACATATGTATAGAATGCCCTTGCTTCTTGATATGTATGAGAGACATCAAGTTTCTTTCAAATTGAGGAATGTAAAGAACATCTTGTAAAATATAATAAAAAAGTCCTAATATTTTCAATCGAATAAATCCAATTCTTGAAGGATTTACTTGTGATTTATCAGCAAAATAAACCACTCCATCAATAATATCACTAAAAGTTTCAAAAAAATATCTTTTCAAGGCTATATGACAAGTGGCTCTAGTATCCAATATCCAAGTATCTCGCCAATCAGAGATATTTTAGTATATTATAAGGAGTTTAGCACCAAATAATAGGCCATAATTTATGTAGTCAAACTGAAGCACTACAAGTTTGACTAAGGACTCTAATTGCAAACCTTTGCATTTGAGGACACTGGCCACCAAATGACTCCCACCAATGTGCTGCAAAGAAAAAGACATTAATTAGTAACTTAGTTTATAATTTGAATTGTAAAGAACGTAAACAATTTTAACTTGAAAAGAAAAACAAATTGGAAATTGGAATTTCTTACCTGGTTGGTCCACATTTCTTGCCATCTCTGCCAAGTTTTTCCAAAAGTACCACCTGCCATAGTGAAAACAGTAAATTGTCTATGTATTTCCAATTGGTCTGCATGGCTAGGAACCTTGCACTCCAAGCAATCAATCAATCCACCTCTGACCTCCCCATCATGTAGATCTCCTAGTCGATTTTTATAATGATACTTTGGGTTCAAAAAATACCCAGTTGCATGTATAGGACAATGGAGTTGATTGTTCCATCTATTATCAATGATCTCCCATATACGACGATATTTAGCTAACCTATCCTTGTAAGTTGTGCGTATCTGCTCCTTTGCCTGATCCATAGCCTCATAAATGTAGCCCATGGCCAATTTTTCCCCATCCAGCATCCTTAGCACCTTAACAAGGGGCTCGGTAATTTTCACAAGCTCTATAGACCTTTTCCAAAAATAATTGCCTAACACTTTCTTTTTTGTGCCTTTTCCATCTGGTCTACGAGCCCACCGTAGTGATCTACCAGTTTAAGGTAATAAGTGTTGTGTGCTATATATGTCATATTATTTGAATTATTTCAATATTGTGGGATGAAATTATTGTTCTTATGCAATTGCTCCACTTGAATTCACAGGTGTTAGCAAGTAGATGTCTTTTAACTATTTAGTAGGTTTTTGTTTGTACACATTTGTTTTAAATTCTAAATTCAATATTTTTTTGTTTCTTTTCGCATTCGTTTGCATATTTCTCTTGATTGGGGTAAGGTTTTATATCCCATCCAGACTGAGATGGATAAGTCTCCTTTCCTTGCATCTTAGAATAATTTTGTATCTGCAATTTTTCTTTGCATAAAGTCCTTTCTCAAAGTGGAAAATTCATTGTGGTTTGATCAAGCCTTCAAATTGATCAAACGTTTGTCTTGATCTTATTCTTCAATTTACTTCATTAAAGGATCAATATAAGGGAAATGTAATCTATTGTATATTTTCTATATGCATTTGTTCCTTTATTTCACCATTGTTTAATTAAGATCTATGTATAGTTTTACAATTTATTTTCTTTGTAATATTTAACTAAATGAATAAAGTTAGAATTAAGATTTTCTTTTAGTTTGATTAATAATGTTCAAAGCTAATTTTAGAATTAGAAACAAATTAACATAGAAGATGATTAGATAGTTTATAACTTTATTAAATACCAACATTCCCTTAAGATACTAATTTTTCACATTATAATAATGACATTATAGAATATAACACTTAGAGTTAGATTTAACATTTAATTAAATAGTTACTTTATATTTTATGATAGGAATATTAGGATTAACCCATAGTGAAATATATACACCCTAGTTAACATTAATATAAGTTTGGTTATATGATAAAGTAACACAGGTATATTGTAGGCTTACACTACACTAGATTAGATTATTATATATATATATATATATATTATATATATATATATATATATATATATATATATCATATAGCGGTTTAGTGTATTAGTACTACATTAGTAGCATTTAGAAATAGATTATATAATAATGGATTATACATATTATATTTTAGTATTTTAGAAATATATAGTTTAGTTAGTTTGTATTAGGATCATATATTAAGTAATATTATTTAGAATATATGAGTGTAGAACTAGATATTAATATGTATTGATAAGTAAAACTAATGTTTAGTAAACTAACATGCAATAATAGTATTACTTATCATAGTTAGATACTAATATAATATAATACTAATTAAGAATAATATAGACATAAATATATAATAATATAGTTTTTTATATAGTTATATAGGTATAATTTAGAAGAGATATAGTAATATAGATTAGCAACTTATTTTAGTATTACAAAAACATTAACATATATTTAACATAGTTTTATGTTATGATTAACAACTATAATTAACCCGACATAGTATCATATAGACTAATGTTTAGGCTAATATAAACTTTAGCTTAGTTTTAGGTGACAGGGTATCTAGAACCATAACTAGTCAAAACCACCAGCTTTAATGGAAAAGGGTATAATTGGGGTCCCAATCGAGTGGCCTCCCTTAACATGTTGATGAGGTCATTTTTTCCCATCATTATTTTTGCTGCTAGAAGGAGGGCCACATCTAGGTGGCCTATGTGGAGCCTTTTTTTTTTTTTAACAAATTATGGCCCCAATATGCATTCCTACTTTGGGTTATGCTCTTAGCTCAAACATGTCTACCAGAGACATACCCAAAATGAAACTTGAATCCCTATCTGAATTGTGATATGATGGTGAGAGTTTGATTTCTACTTAAAATCATGTTGATCAGTTTATAAATAAATGCCAATGTCTTAAAATCACTAATGATAATTAAATTTGCAGGTTTTTTACTCTCAATTTACAAGGAAGGATTTAGGAGTGGTACAAGATGCTACCAGATAAGTGCATTCACTTTTGGAATCAATTCATGCAGGTATTTTTCTTGGCTCATCATAATTATAGCTTTGATAAATTGTGCTTAGAATTTGATAACTTGATAATCTAAGAAGATGAAACTGTTAGCAAGTTTTTTGATAGATTCATATTACTTTGCTATAGATTTCGTCATGATGACTTACCCCATAAGAAAGTTTTAAATGAGAAATTTACCTCTATTGTTAAAAAAATAATGAAATAACTTATAACGAACATAAAGAGGAATCACCATTACTAAATCTTACAATTACTTCTATTGAACAGTCAAATGAAAATAATTATCTTCATCAACCATCAATATTGGTAGAACATCTTACATCTGTAAATATTTCTATTGTATCTCCTTATGTTTGTGATAATGAACCAAGTTCAATATAATTAATTATACACAACATCAAGACTTGACAAATAATCATGATTATAATTCTTATTCTGAAAATGAGCTAGGATCTATTTTGACAACAAATGACACATTAATAAACCAGGAAATCCAAAATGATAATCTTAAAGGATCTTGCCTTAATTTATTTTTCGATTATATTTATCTGAAATATAATTATTTTATGGGCAAACCTGCTGGAATATCTGCTAGTTTTAAGTCTTAAGAATGAATTATATCATGAAGCTCACGGGGTATCTTTAAATGATCAATTACTATTTGATATAAGTTTAGAAACTTTTATCCATCCTTTTCGTGACTATCAAGATTCTTGTAAACTATGGGGAAAGGATGTGATTTTTAACAACCATGCTAATATTTATGAGTTCATTGATTCATTTTCTAAGTACACACCTTCTCTCTATTATGATTTGGATCATTAACCCTCATTACAAGTTTTTGATATTAATAATGACATTCCTAAATACGATACTTATTATGTTAAAGGCTTGTTGTAGTCATCTAACAACCCTCTTACTTTTGGAGATAATCATGGTTTTTCTAGTTTCCTTGATTCTTATGTACATATAATAGATAAATTTAAGAATCCTTCTTCTTTTTATCTTTCCTATAAAGATCAATACCTCATAGTGGAAAAAGACGGTTCATTTAAACTTTTGGAGACAACTAACTCTAAAATTTTCAATATTACATAGTCTTCAAAAGAAATCTCTTATCAGATTCTTAAAGGTTATCTTGCTAACTCTTTATCTTGTACATATTTAGTTAGATTTTATCTAGAACTTGAAGATTCTTATAATAGGATATTTTCTAATTATAATTTTATTTTATCTTTATTTTTAGGAATTAATGATCACTCTAGGACTTTTATAAATAGAATAGTATTTTCTTCATCACTTTTACTAATGTATGTAATGTATCTTTCTATAGGGAATAAATAGCTTGCATGGTTGCATTGGAAATATGACAATACCTAGTTATTTTCCCTCATCTAGAATTAGAATAGGAATACATTTAGCCTAGTTTAGTTTTTCTTTTTATTTTGTATGGATGGTTGTTGAATAAACAAGTGATTAGCTTTCTAGAGAATACATATTAATTTTTGTGAAATGATTATAATAATGTATTTTTCTCTTTTCGCAAAGGATTCATTGAATGAATTTCACTATAGTTGTAATGATACAATATTGGTATGCTTGTTATCAATCATTGATGTTTGTCTTTCATAGTCTTAATGCTTGCATTAGTTAAAGATCAATAATTGTAGTAATCAGGACCATGTGTGAGAGTGTAACTTCTTAACATTTTTCCTTCAACTTTTAACTCTTCCTATGAGAAAGAAGTTATGCTTTTAGGATACAAACTCTTGGGATATTAAACCTCTAAGATAAATTATAACATCTCTCTTGAAAGTAAAATTCACATGTGTTTATTTTTGTCTTCTAGATTCATCTTCAATTTAATTTAGTATTTATAATCTAATCTTTTATTTTACAGGTCTTCATTCAAGGCCCTTTCCTATTGGCAACTTGGACCAAAATCTCATTATATGGCACTACATCAAGGGAGACTCTTAACTTTATGTTACAATATCCTTACTCTCGTGGTTAAGATTTATCTTTTTGTCTCGCCCGACTTGAAAATGTCTTTTATGGAAATTTCACTTTGGTTTTCATGACTGAACTTGATTTTTTCAAATAGAGTTAGTTTAGAATGGTTCTTTAATTTCTTTTAAATAAATAAATTATAATTTTGTTCTTTGAGAAATCATCAAGTGAATAGTTTCTTGCTTATATGTACTTGTAAGATTTAACATTAATTTTTAAGTCATTTAAACTTACAAGCAATTCACAATATGGTCAAATCATTAAGCAATATGGCTCACCTTGGTTAGAACACATGATTATAATTATAACTACATTTTAGTTAGAATTTTCAATAAGAAACCAAATTAATTAACACTAAACAAGACAAACACAATTGAATCTTGACATAAACATCATTACATAAAATTGATTATGTTACGCCCCTTTATTTTGTCCTGTAAGAATTTTCATATGGCTTGTTTTCTTGCTTATTTTATTTTTGGTTTAGTATGGTTTGATTTACTTTTGATTTTGATATAATATGATTTGATTTCTTCCTTTGATTTTTCTTTCCAATAAAACTAGAGGGGATTTCTTTTTGGTCCAACATCAATGAGTGATTCAAGGGAATTTTTAACTCTCTTATTTAAATGGGTTTTCATTTACCTTAAAGGGGCCTCTTCATCGAATTCTAAATCCTCTCGAAATAACTCCTTTTCTCTAGAGGAACACTCATTTTTTCCAAGTAATAGGATTCATCTTTTCAAGGAAAGAACCAACCCAAGTATAACTCGATGAATCCTACCCAATCCCCTACCACTACTAATAACCTTAGGACTTATAGTTGCAGGGAAAGACGTGGAGCCAACCTTTTGAAATTATTATATCCGTTCAATTTAGTCTCTTTTACCACCCCACCCCTTTAACCCAGCTACATTATTACTTAGCTCAAAAATATAATTATGAAAAGGGTGATCAAAAGGGGAAGCATGGAAACTACAAGAAAAATCATCGAGGTACTGACCAAGCTCGCTGACAGTGGGGAAAAGATTGTACAACATTAAATACAAATTTGTTGGGGTACTAACTAGACTCGTTGGAATTGAAATGATTTCAAAGACCATTTATATCGATGGATATATGATTTATTTGAAACTTCCTATTTGTGCTTGTTTTATCTATCACATGAGTTAAAACTAAAGTTAACGATTTCCCTCAAATGTGGATTCATGGTTTTATACTTAGTTTGTTTCTAGCACTTATATTTTTAAGAACTTCTATTACTTGATCTATTGATGTCGGACCCATGGGAAATGTTTTGATATGTGGATATTTCACGAAATTCGACACTTCAACCATTTGGTAAAATTAAACACATTACTTTTGAAAATAGAGATAACTAATTCTTCCCTGCGAGTCTCCATTATTGTGGCCACAAGCCCCCATAATGTTTTAGTAAAATCATGGGGACACTCCATTTCACATCTCAAAAATTCTTTTTCTTCTCATATTATTGTTTGATCATTTCTTTTATTCTTATTTCTTAGTTTTCATCCTTTTTTAAATGCCTCATTATGGCGATTATTTTTCTTATTGGATTAATCGGCATCTCTTTCCTCTCTTTCGCATTCATGACAACATCTTCTTGATGATTGCAAAAAGGTGATTGTGGCACCTTTAGTGACCACATCATCCCACATTGTGTGTTTGGTCGCATCGGTTATTTGTCTCTTCTATTTTGTTTGACACTTGCATTAATAAAGGAATATATGAATAGTTATTTTTTAACCACATTGTAATAAATTTTGATAGAAATTATAAATATATTCAGCATATATGTGTTTGTAAATAATCATAAAATATTCACAGTTCATCTTTTCATATAGGTAACTTAATATATATTATAATGAATACAAAAGCATTGCTATGCATAAATTGTTGAGCTTTTCTGTTTTAAATAAAATAGGCATAAATCTCAGTAGGTGACAACAATAGGAATTTGTTGCTAGATTAGATCTAGGTTGTTGGGAGGGAGTTAATGCATCCTAAATTTGATGTGAGAGGATTTATGAGGCAGTTAGATTCTCCTTGCTATAAAACAGGTATCCATACGTATTTCTTTTTGGTGAGAGTTTGTGAGGAAATTAATTTTTCTTTGTAATCTCCTGTTTGATTAATAAAGATTGCCGATGCCTATGTTTGGTGGACGTAGCCCAGATTGATTGGGTGAACCACGTTAATCCGCTATGTCTCCTGTGTTTGAAGTGTATTGTTGAGTGTTTTTTTGTTTCTCCCTATGCACTGTTATTTTAACAATTGGTATCAGAGCTGCGTAGCGGAGGAGTGGCATAGAACGGTTGCAGAACTATGTGTTGAACTGTTGCAGAACTGTGCGTTGAACTATTGCAGAACTGCGTGGCAGTGGGATTACTAGCTGCGGGTGCGTGTAATGGCTGAAGCTTGCGCGTAATGGGTGTGTGTCATGTGTGCGTGTAAAGTCTGCATGGAGGTATTGCGTTACTGCAAACAGCGTTGAGTTAATACCAGAATGGTGTTGAAACGGTGTTGAATTGTTGGTGCTATTGATTGCTGTGCGTGGAGTCTTGGAGTTTGCGTGCTGGTGCGTTGGAGGTTTTGCATGTTGGTGTTGCATGGAGGTGGAGCGCAGTTGAGCGCTGGCCGTGCTATTGATTGTTGTCCAACTACGTGGAGGGAACAAGCCTGCATGGAGATATATGACAGCGTAGAGTTTTCTAAGCTTTCTTCAATAGCTACGTGGAGGTGGAGTGTATATGAGTGTGCGTGGAGACATATGACAGCACTGTTGAAGGATGTAAGATTTCTTAAAACAATTGTATCCTTTCATAATTTAATCCATTGCAGACTATATATGCCCTGAAGCTTGCAGTCATGTTTTTTTCTCAAGTCGGAACATATCAAAGGATATAAAGAATTGGTCGCGGAAAGTAAAGCGAATACCTTCCACTTTTGCAACGAAGCCACTTAAATTAACTATAGATGCTCTTCAGCACAAAGTTAAAGCGAATCCCATTCGTTTTTCCTTTAAATGGGATTTCAATTTTTAGTTTCTAATTAAATGGGATTCCATGCGCTGAACAGTATATAGCCGCATCTTCCACGCACTTGACGTATTACTCCACGTTGTTTTTCATTGATATATGTTTTGCGTTGAATTCTATTTGTTTTTGTATGAATTCATGAGCCAATGTCAGTTATTGATATCATAAAAATTGTGCCATGAATTTCTGAAGTATTTGAGTACGGTACAACGGCATATTTTTTTATTTTTTTTTAAATCAAAGGCAGTGTCATATAAGGCATAGGTAGTTTTTTATATTAATTGCTGGTATTTAACAGTTGGTGTTTTGGAGATTATTGTGTTTTTTGGTTGATATAAGATGGCGAAAACTCAGAGTGCCTGGTTTGACATTGAGAAGTTTAATGGCAAAAATAATTTCGAGATCTGGAAGGTGAAGATGTACGATTTGCTTGTCCAACATGGTGTGGCAAAGGCGTTGTTGGGAAACTCCAAACAACCTTACAACATCACAGATAATGAGTGGGCCGAGATGGATGAAAGAGCAATAAGTGCTATTCGACTGTGTCTAGCTGATGATGTCCTATTTAATATAGTGTCGGAGACAACAACTGCTAGTTTGTGGACGAAACTGGAGAAATTGTACATGACCAAATCCTTAACCAATAGAATTCTCCTAAAGCGATAGTTGTACAGTTTGCGAATGAAGGAAGGTACATCGATTGCTGATCATTTAAATGCTTTTAATACTCTTCTTGTGCAATTACAAAGTATAGAAGTAAAAATTCAATCCGAGGATAAAGCTATTACTTTATTGTGCTCGTTGCCCGAGTCATGGGATAATTTTGTTACCTCTATAAGTCTTAGTTCATCAGAAACTATTGAGTTTGATGATGTAGTTGCATCCTTATTATCGGAAGAAACAAGGAGAAGGTCGCATTCAGAAATCTCTACATCAGAGGCTATGATGTTTAGAGGTCGTTCGAAAGAAAGACACTCCAGGAGGCCGAGCGACTCACGTTCAAAGTTAAAAGGGAAGAAGAGTAAGGTAAAGTGTTGGTTTTGTGGCAAATTAGGACATTTAAAGAAGGACTGCTGGAAGCGACATCAACAAACTTCTAAAGCAGATTCTTTGACAGAGAAGAAGGAGGAAAATACGACCGATACAGGTTCGGCATCTGGTTCAGGTATGAGTGATGAAGTATTATTAGTTAATGTGTCAAATCATGATCAACACTGGTTGTTAGATTTTGGTGCATCAAACCACATGTGTATCCATAAAGAATGGTTTAAGACATATAAATCAATTAATGATGGAGTTGTGTACATGGGTAATGATATAACATGTAATATTGTGGGGATTAGGGGCATACAACTACAAATGTTTGATGGGACAACTAGAATATTAACTAATGTGAGGCATGTACTAGATTTAAGAAAAAATTTGATTTCATTAGGAGCACTTGATTCAAATGGATATAAAACTGTAATTCAAGGTGGAGTAATGAAAATTTACAAAGGTATTTTACTAGTTATGAAAGCTAAGAAGGTAGGAAATCTATTTCAGTTTAGAAGGAGGTACAGGGTCAGATTTTGTGTCTACGGTGTCTGAACACGACAGTAGTTCCATTCACTTATGGCATCAAAGATTGGGGCATATGAGTGAAAGAGGGTTAAAAATTCTGGCTGATCACAAGTTACTTCCAAATCTAAAGTCTGGAAAGTTAGATTTCTGTAAGCATTGTCTGTTTGGAAAACAAAGTAAACAAAAGTTTAAAACAGGCAAACATACTAGTAAAGGAATACTTGATTATATCTGTTCAGATGTCTGGGGTCCAGCCCCTACAACTTCATATGGTGGTTCGTCATATTTTGTATCATTTATTGATGACTTTTCTAGGAAAGTGGTTGACATGTTGAAAAGGAAGTCTGATGTTTTTCCAGTTTTCAAGCAGTTTAGAGCATTGGTAGAAAATAGCACTGGTAGAACAACAAAATGTTTAAGAACTGACAATGGTGGTGAGTTTACTTCCAAGGAGTTTGACAGCTATTGCAATGATGCAGGGATCGAGAGACATAAGACCACGGTTTATACTCCTAAGAAAAATGGAGTTGTTGAATGCATGAACAGGACTCTTCTAGAGAGAGCAAGGAGTATGCTGAGTAACGCTGGGTTGCAAAAGGAGTTGTGGACAGAAGCAGTGGCAACAACTTGTTATGTGATAAACCGATCTCCATCGATGATGATAGGCTGCAAGATTCCACAAGAGGTATGGAACAGACACCCTTGTGACTATTCTAAACTCAGAGTGTTTGGTTGTGATGCATATGCTCTAGTGCCTAAACATCAGCGAACTAAATTAGATCCAAAGTCTAAAATGTATATCTTTGTTAGGTATGGTGTTGGAACAAAGGGATATAGATTGTGGGATCCTACTACCTGCAAAATCATCATCAACGGAGATGTAAAGTTTAATGAATTCTCTCTTATACAGTTAGATGTAGATAGTAGATTGAAACAGGATGATGTATCTGATTTTCAGCACATTCAGTTTGATAGCATTTCTAATGATAGTCATGATGACCATAGTTCAGATACTAGTCATGAACAGGTTTCAGAATCAGAACATGAACAGGGTTCAGGTATATATCATGAATAGGTCTCATATACTGATCATCAAGAAGTTCCTACAGATGGTAGTCAGCCAATCGAGGAAGCGCCAGAAACATCCTTAAGGAGGTCGACAAGAATTAAATGGCCACCGAGAAGGTATGATGATTATGTTACTTCAGTTGCATTTACTGCTAATGACGATGAACCTCTGTGCTATCAGGAAGTAATAGAAGGTTCGAAAAGTGACAAGTGGAAAGTAGCTATGAAGGACAAAATGATGGCCTTAGGTGAGAATGGCACATGGGATCTGGTTGAGCTTCCGAAAGACATGAAAATTGTGGGGTGTAAATGGGTTTTCAAGCTGAAACGGGGTGTGGATGATACGGAAGACAGGTACAAAGCGAGGCTGGTTGCAAAAGGGTTCTCTCAGAAAGCCAGTATTGACTTTCATGAGATTTTTTCACCAATGGTTAAAATTGTTTCAATTAGAATTGCGTTAGCATTAGTGGCTTTGCTTGATTTAGAGTTGTAGCAATTAGATGTTAAGACTGCATTTCTACATGGTGACTTAGATGAGGAAATTTATATGGAACAACCGGAAGGGTTTGTTCAGCATCGCAATGAGAAATTTGTCTGCAGGCTCAAGAAGTCATTATATGGCCTGAAGCAGTCGCCTCGGCAGTGGTATAAGAAGTTTGATTCTTTCATGTTGAGTCAGAAATATGTTAGAAGTGAATATGATCATTGTGTTTATTTTAAACAGTTGAATAAGGGCATATTCATTATCTTGGTATTGTATGTTGACGATATGCTTTTAGCAAGCAAAATCATAGAAGAAATCAACAGGTTGAAGGCTCAGATGGCAAGGGCATTTGATATGAAAGATCTAGGAGCAGCAAGACAGATTTTGGGCATGGAGATTTTCAGAGACATGAGCAATGGTAAGCTATGGCTATCACAACAGAAGTATATTGAGAAAATATTTTTGAGATTTGGTATGAACAATGTGAAGCCTGTGTTAGTCCCTTTTGCTTCCCATTTCAAGATTTCTTCGAGTTTATGTCCTAATACAGATGAAGAAAAGGATTATATGTCTCTAATTCCATATGCCAATGTAGTAGGGTGTTTAATGTATGCGATGGTTTGTACTCGACCAGATATTTCACATGCATTTGGGGTTTGTCAGTAGGTTAATGGAAATCCGGTAAAGAAACTGGTGGGCAGTGAAATGGCTGCTTCAGTATTTGAGAGGCACAAGTAGTTATTTTATCCCTTACAATAAGAGTAGTGAATTTGTTTGTGGATATGTTGATTCTGATTTTGCAGGTGATTTGGGTAAGAGAAGGTCAACTTCAGGGTATGTCTTTAGTCTTGTAGGTGGAGCTATTAGCTAGATGTCGAAGCTACAAAACATTGTTGCTTTATCGACTACTGAGGAAGAATACATTGCTACTTCTCATGCTTGCAAAGAAGCAATTTGGTTGAAAGGTTTGTTTGATGAATTTGGTAGGTTGCAGGACAACATCAAGTTATTTTGTGACAGTCAAAGTGCAATACATTTGGCTAAGAATCCGGCCTATCATAGTAAATCAAAGCATATATAGATCAATTACCATTTTGTAAGACATGTTATCACTGAAAGGGGAGTCTCTCTTGAAAAAGTGCATACAAAGGAGAATTGTGGAGACATGTTCACAAAACTAGTTTTGTTATAGAACCTACGTTGGTGTTTAGCTTCTCTTGGCTTGCAGAAAAGATAAAAATAATAAACAAATAGGGTATCAGGCTAATTGTTGTGAAGGTGGAGATTGTTATGACTTTTTGTTTCACAAAATAGGCAAAAATATCTAATGTATGACAACAATAGGAATTTGTTGCTATATTAGCTCCAGGTTGTTGGGAGAGAGTTAATGCATCCTATATTTGATGTAAGAGGATTTATGAGGCAGTTAGATTCTCTTAGCTATAAAACAGGTGTCCATACAGATTGTTTTGGGGGTGTGAGAGTTTGTGAGGAAATTGATTATTTTTGTAATCTCATGTTTAATAATAAATATTGTCGATTCCTATGTTTGGTGGATGTAGCCCAAATTAGTTGGGTGAACCACGTTAATTTTTTGTGTCTTCTCTGCATGATATATTTCCTGTGTATATTTTTTGTCTTTTGTGCACCTTTGGCTCTAACATAATAGTGTACTTATATTAGTAATTTCATAATATTCTACTTACCCAATTAACTATTTTAACAACTAGTTTTTCAATGGCTAAGTCTCGGCAATGATGCATCCACACTATTCATTCCTTAAGATCGATTGGTTCTTCACCTTCACTGGTTCGAAACTTTGACCAAATCTTGACTATGTGATTAATCAGAAAAGACATCTATCTACATTATAGATCACAAAAGTCTAAAATCTAACAAGAAATAATACTATTCATATTACATTACAAGAAATTTAAATAATGACAATTTATATTTAACCACAATATTTGAAAAAATAATTAATCACAATATAAAAACTTAATAGCTATATGTATATGTATTATGAAGTTTTTAATAAAATTAGAAGTAAGAAATTTTCTATATTTAAAGATGTGAAATACACAAAATATAAATATATCCATTGTATCATATAAATTAAAATAATTATCATATCTTAGAACTTATAAAACTTAATACTTGTAATAATGATTAAGATTAAGAATATGTGTTTTTTAGTAAAATGTCACATGTTCAAATTTAGAGGGGGTGTAGTATGTACTCAGTTCTAAACATTAGAAGTCAAATTGGTTCATCTTAACTACAATGGATATATGATTTCTATATCCAAATATGATGTAGATGACTAAAACAAAAATACATTTTAATGTAAAAATGTGGGTCATAAATGAAATGTTTTAATAAATATTTCAATATTATGTATATATTATATAAAAAAATGAAAACAAAAATATTATGGTTAAAAAGTTGTATTGATGTGTTGCTTTAGATTAAAGAGGTGTAAAAAAAAAATCATCTCAAGAAATCTAGATATTCTTAACATTTAATAGATATACAGTTAACATGGATCTATATTAATTTTATGAAAATTTTGAATAAAATTAAGTAAATATAGATTAATGAAAGTAAACATAAATAAGGGTAGATTAGAAGAATGGGGTACTTTAGCAAAAAGAAAAAACAAAAAACAGGAAAGAATAAATAAACTTAAATTAATGAACAAATAAACTTAAAATAATGATACAAATTAAAGGATGATGGAAAGGTGAAATAATTACATTAAAATAAAATGAAAAACTAAGAATTAAAAAGATTTTAAAAAATAAGAATTATAATACCTTAGTAAAAACTTGTAAATATTTAACTAATGTTGGTAACTTTTGGTTATGGGATTTAGAAATTGAGATATGTATACATATTTATAAAAGTTTTCTAATTTGTTAAATTTATGTAATATGTACAACTAAACACATAAGTAACTTAGGAAGCGATGTTGATGAAGCTCACATTTCAATTGGTTAGAGATAATAATGAGTGAGGCATTTACCTACCCAAACTACTCTTTACCTCTCTCAAACTTGAACTCTCTCAAACGAGGAGCATCCTTTTCCTTGTGACCTGGTCGTTCAATAAGAATGTAAAGGAAGAATAGTAGATAAGTATTGTTGGACCTATTTTCTTCTTGAATAGTGGAAATTTATGATGGAATAATTATATCAAAATTTTCATGCGAAACTATTCATGATGTGAGAAACCTCTGTATTGAAACTGGAAGGAAATGGCTAATGTGTGTGTGCAAAAGTATTAGTCTGAACATCTGTTTGTAGGCCTTGAAATATTCCAGTTAACCTATGATCTTGTTCCAGTATGGAACCGTGCTTTGTTCCTGTCACAAACCCATATATATATAAAATATTTTTAAGAGAACATAGTTCCATGGCATATTAAATCATCGTTAACATCATTGTACAATAATCAAACCATAAAATGTAATTGTCCAATTTCATACATAATTCTATAATTAGAAGGAATATTGGAATATCCAATAATTTGGGGTCCTACGCCATGTTGTAAGGTTTCATTAATTCTATTGATGTATGTTTAAATGCCCAGTAGATCAATCATGTGATGTGGCGGAGACTATAAACCGTACAGCCTACAAGTCTGTTGGATGTACAGTCTTGTTTAATTCGCATTAATCTCCTTGGGTTCTTGGCTAGCCTAGAATCCTGTATCTGGAGCCTTTGAGGTGTCTTCCAGCTAGCCCTTTGAACCTTGGAACTAGGGATCCATCAACAGCCCTATTCATCCTCGTGATTGGATGGTGAACGTGTATGCTTGCCCAGTTGAGCTCCTGTGGTGTTTAGTAGCAGCCATTTGTTTGTTTCTTCATTGTAGAGGTCATGGTGTCAGTCCACTGTTGAATTGCACCTCAGGTAAGAGCTTCCACGTTGCCTTTGCTTTCCACCTCACCGAGTTTTCCTCATACCTGGTATTATTTTCAATGGAAAACTTACTAGCGTATTTGCGTTTGTAGGCTGCTCCATGAGGCAGTGTTTCCTTTAGGTTATTGAGGATGGCCTTCGACTCATGTGGAGGTAACTTTTTTTTCTTTTGAATAAATCATGGGTGACTCTGTTCATCCCTTTGTGTTGATACACTCTCACCTTTCCCTATCTTCTTGACAGGTTTAACTGAGAATTCCCAAAGTTTTTCACGAGATTTGGTAAGGTTTGCAACTGCCGGGATGCTAGAGCTCCGCCTTCCGGGCCCTACAGTCTTCGGGCATGAATTCAGCAGGTATGCTATGGGTAATGGGATCAATATCAAGAGTTTTTCCATTTGTTTAAAGAGTTATGTTTTACCCGGTCATGGGTAAACTGAGCAATAATTCATGTGTCAAGGGGGTTACTACTTATCGAACAGTCTTTGTATGTTGTTGTCGACTTCTTAAAGTACTGTAATTTTTTATTTATGATTTCAAGCATTAGGTTTCATGCGACCTTGAGAACCTGTGGTAAATCTATGTCTGGTAGATTAGATACACCATGAAGTATGTGAAGATGGCTTAGCTCTACTGACGGTCCTTTGATTGCGGAACTTCGTGTTTTGAAGAACTGGTCCATATGTTTATGCTTCACTATGTTTTAAACGGTTTATAATTCTGAAGAATGGCTTCAATCTTTTGTATATTTAAATTGAAACTACGCTTGGTCAAGATTTAGGGACTATTCCAACTTTCAAATGAGTTTAGCATTTTGACTTGATGTTCCACGAAAGATGAACCCCTGAGGATTTTCCTTCTAATGCAATAGGTCTATTTTTATTGCGTGTTACCATTTTTATTTGCGTTTAATATTTCCATGCCGTAGACTTGGATTTCTATAGGCTAATTCCTTGTTTCGACTCTACATGCAATTGTGAGTTAAGGTTGATTATTCCTTTGATTCTTTCGACTTCAGAAATTTGTTTTCGATTTGTATTTTACTCATATGGGACCGTTTTCCAAGGATTTAATATTCAGTACAATTATGAAGGTCTTTTGTTTATACTTTAGTATACCTATAGGATTTCACAAATTACTTACTTGTCCATTGAATTTGTGATTCTTTGCATTACAACAGAAGTAATATCTTGTACTAGTTTTATAACATGTATACATATTGTATCTTTGCTTGTACATAGGAATTACGGGTTCTTTATTTCGCTTTTCTCAATGTCTAATCCTTAATCATTAACAGAAATTACTACATAATTTCTTTGTTTATAAAGGACATACAATTCATCTAGCTTGAGTCTCCCCCGAGCAATCTTTCTATAGGATTTCTCTTTAAGAGTTATAATCTATAAGCAACTATTTGATCCCAACCAGACTTAGCTCCTACCACCTATCTGTCTTTACAGCACAATTCCTTCTTTTCTCATTATTTTTCCTCTTTTCTGATCTCAAATAACTCTCTCCTCTCAATCCCTTATTTGAGAATGAATTTCCCAAGAAGGTAGTTACCTAACCACCTATCATATGTCAAACTGCCTTTATTTTACATTTCACTTTCCTTGTAACTTTAATCAAAATAATTACTACCATCATTCTGGAATTTTACTTTCCATGTAATTTTAATAAAAAATAATCGCTGCCATCATTCTCTCATTTTACTCTCCACTTAATTTTAATAAAAAATAATTAACTATATAAACACAATAGTACTTAATTTTGTTCAAACACAGTGATAAATATTTATATCATAGGGGGTTTCATAGTTCATGGGCCATGTCAATCAAATTTATAGCCCTGGATTAGTCCCCAAGGTTCCAAAAATGTAACAAGGGTAAGGCTTTTTCAGAAAATAATAATAGAAAGCTATGTACTTAAAGTAGAATAAAAAATATATAAATATAGAAGTCACTTTACAAAGTTGTAACAATATGAGTTTATTCCCTCTTCATTGAGATGGGTTAAAGAAATTTAACTAGAAGTAAAATGAGATTTTACAAGTTGTGTGACACAGTAATAAAGAACCTTCTCGTTTAACTCGACTTGGAGTTAGTCTAAGTCCAAGCTTGGTTACAAACATCGTTAGAAAGTCTCTCAACCCTACGAAGGGATGAATTAATCAATGGGTCTCAACCATAAACAAAAAGGAATTAAGAATTTTCTTATCATCATCCAAATAATAGAGAGTAACAGAGGATTTCCCCATCTAAACCATAATTTAAGAAAACATATCATAAATGATTAATACATAGCATATATATAAGCTTATACATCTCAGAGAATTCAAACAAATTTTCATCCACTAAATTTTATCTATGATAGAGTAAAAGCGAACATGAACCATAATAAAATAATAAAATTAATTTATCCAACTCCCATACAAGCTACAATTGTTTTTCCACACAATATATACAACTGTAAAAAACATGGAACTTGAAAGGAATCATAAGCTCCACGAGACTCTATACCCTAACATAAAAGAAAAAGAAATGGAAATTTCCTAGAAGATAATCTAGAAGTGGCATGAATCAAGTTGTAGTATAAAACCCTTATGTCAATGTTTTACTCTAAATATTCCTAAAGATAACACACATAAATAATTGGATATGGGGTATCATTCTTATAACCTCATAAACTCGCAAAGGAGTGTCTCAAAGAAGGGAATGAAATCCTAAAACAACATAGAAGTAATGAGCTTGTGCAGCTCGAATACAAAAGTTAAATATAAGTTAGGTAAACCTCCTCTAATGTAAGACCTGACCTCTCTAGGATTACATCTTCCAAAAAACCAATATACATTTATTTATGTCTTAGCTGTAAAGGGAGAATTATGAGTTAGATCATGGGTTATATAAAGACAAATAGAATAGGAATAATTGAATGGAGGAGTAAGAGAAGTACAAATGTTAATAAAAACATCAACTTTCTCTACAACACGCATGTGTCCCTAGAGTGGTTTCCCATTTAGAGTTAAAAGAGGGGATTTTAACACACCAAGGAAAAGAGCATCTGGAATTTGATAATAATAATCCTAATACTGTGGATGATGTAATAAAGAAAAAATGAATTTGTCACCAACAAATGAAATAGAAAGGGGATGGTGGAAAATGATGGACAGATATAAAAGGGAGAAACATCTTCAAAATATTAAAGGGATAAAGGCTGGAAACTCCAAAAGCTCATATAAAAATGCACAGAATAAAAACTCAGCAAGGGGTCAACAAAAATATAAGTTACATAATGAATTAAAAACAACTGAGTAGTCCAAGAAACTTGAATTTGATGAGTATACAAGCTGTCGTTGTAGTGTTGGGGATGTGGAGAGCTCCATTATATTAAAAATTGCCCCTATTGAAGAAGGAAAAAACAATTAGCACACATCCAAGAAGTTTATACAATAGGGGACATCGCTAGAAGTCTGTGTAATATGAACGTGACACTGGAAGATCATCAAGCAGAGTTTCAAGTGTCTATGGTGGAATTTGAAAGTCAAGTTTTTAACAAAGATGTGACTATTTTAATTGACCTTAGAGCTAGTTTAAGTTATATAAGCCATAAGGTACTTGAAATATATCAATTACAAACATAAAAATTTAACAACCCATGGTTATTGATGTTTCCCATGGGAGCCAATAGGAGAGTAATGGCTAAAGTGAATAATTACTACGTTATTTTCGAGGATTAACCAATAAAAGCATATTTAAATGTATTCTCGTTAGGGTCATATTATATTTTAATTGCCACGGATTGGCTTGAAAAACGATGGTCTCTAGTAAACTTCAAAACAAAAACTACATGTTTCTTTAATGGAGAAGGGCTTAGACAAGAAATTCAAGGAATTAGAAGTCCCCTGAAATTAAGACCAATTACAACTTCTAAATAAGAGAAATGCATCTAGAAAGGGTATTATATTTATGTTTTACAATTGAGATGCAATAAATTCCAAGGAAAATAGTGCCACTTCAGAAAATTGACGTATTGTATAAGAATATGTTGATATATTTCCAGAAGATATTTTTGGATGGCTCCCTAAATAGGATATCGACCTTACTATTGAACTAATTATGGGAGTTTCTATTATTTCCAAAGAACCTTATTGCATGAGAATTGGAGAGCTAATTGAGTGAAAATGTAGTTGGAGAAGTTGTTCAACAAGAAAAATATCCACTAAAGTGTGTCACCTTGGGGAGCCACTATACATTTTTTTAGAAAAAGATGAAAGTACCTTATGATGTTGCATCAATTATAGAAAACTAAAAAAACTAACAGTTAATAGAAAATACCCACCACCCTGGATACATGATCTATTCAAACAAGTAAAGGGCTTTACATTGATTTCAAAAATTGAATTATGCTCTAAATATCATCAGACTCGGATCAAGGAGGAAGATGTATGCAAAACTTCCTTTAGAACTCGCTACGGGAACTATGAGGTTTTCATCTTTTCTTTTGGGCTTATTAATGCTGAAACAATGCTCATGTGTCTTATGAAGATCATTTTTCAACAATACCTTGATAAATTTGTATTAATATTTCTTGATGATATCCTTATCTATTCTAGAAATATGGAAGAACATAAAGACATCATGGAGGAAGTCATCTCTTGGTTGGGTGGAGGTTCCCAATTCCCAAGTGTCTCTTTATAAGCAATTATAGTTTCGTTATTCAGATTAAACTATTTCTTTCATTTGAATTTGGATGGTGGTATGTTTCCAAGCCAATATCCTTTGATTGTTAGTCATAAATTAGAGAATGTCACGGTTCTGAATTCATGATGATGTACAGTATAAACGCAAAGCATTAAGCCCCGGATATGAAAGATTATTCTATTTATGATGAAAAAAATAGATAGAGATATATATTAAGTTGAATAATTACATCACTAGGAATAATAGTTACTTTTCTACCATGCTAGATAGGGAAGGTTCAAATTCATAGTAGTTATGATCATCTCTTATTAGGAAAATATTTTCTATGGATAATATAGATATTTTCATCTCAGATGCATCTAAGTTTTTATTACGAAAATGACAAAATTAACACTATCAATAATTGTTGCGAATTGTGGTTGCATGTGTAAATAGATATGCATGTTATGAGAAATATACAATCGGTTATCTTTTAAGACTAGTTACCAATCCGCTCTCCCATATATGCATGGCTCGCTTGGTTCTTATTAACAATTTAAGATTTATAAATTCATAGCTTTACTATTCAAGATTGATAGGATGCATAAATTTTGGGGACAACAATAGAAATCATTTTAAAGAAAAAGTGGATGGAATTTGGTAAATAGTATCATTCTATGGTAAGAGATAAGGTTGGTAAAATTTACAAGAGGAAGGTAGGAGGAACAATTTAATTTAATTTCAATATTTCACTATGAACTTAGAGTTTATAACTCAAAATGCAAATCACTACCGATAAGTAAAATGTGAGGTGGAACAATAAAGCTTGCTAGGTTTTCTGTACCGCTCCTCGTGGAGTAGGTCCCGCATCCAACCATGATTGACCAGGGAATGGGATAATTCCCACTAAGTCCCAGTTCAACCAGCGGGCCAACCGGGCCGTGAGCGCAGTGGGAACATGATATTCCCAAAAAGCAAAAACCTCGAGGCTAGCCAATGAAGGGCCGTGATGTTGGCAAAGCCAACCACACCCCGGGCCGGGGGGGTGGAAGTGGACGTGGGGACAAACCCTTGAGAGTTTGAAAAATGTCCCTGCAGAGTATGTGAGGATGCACCTGAAAATACTTATTAGACATAGTTGAGTATTTTGGAATCCAAATTCATAATATTTTGGTAACTGATAGAATATGTTCCAAGAGAAGATGTCATCGCCAAGAAAAGTGTTTAGCAGGAATTCTGAAGGAATACCCAGCGAGTCAATTTTAGGGGATAATAGAGTTGAGTAAAGTAATTACACAACACCCAACAAGTGTTGAGAGACGAAGATGAGATCACATCAACAATTATTATCTTGAGAAACTTCAAAATGATCACAAGTATTTTCGTATCTACTATTATGGAAATTAATCTAGTTGATTACCCATTTGAAAGAAATTAAGTATAGTAAAAGCATTTCACATGCACATGATAATATGAATCAACTTGTAACTATGATTATTGAAGTAAACATTGTAAATCCTACCAGGGAGTAGATTTGTTATCCAAATCTAGTTTCTATAAACTAACAGTAGGTTTTATTGTGCACGCACTAGAAAAATATAATCCTTACAAGAAAAATCATAAATAAATTATGTATATCTACTTGTAACTAAAACCATAAAACATTCTCAGTAGCATATTAATAGATATATGAGTCAAAACAAGACTCCAAGGATAATTACATGTTAGTGGTAAAGCCGCAGAATAATTTCTCTCTAACCATTCACATCTTATAGTTTACATAAGTGATATTCACCACAAATGTAATTGTAATCCTGTATTGGTACATCAGGAGATGAATGAAAATATCAGTTCTTAAATTTAAACTAGTACAACATTCATACTGAAAACAGAGAAGAAACACTAAATGATTTCTTAAATTAACAATTCTGTGGTATTATTTTAGCTTCTAGTAAGACAATAGAATTACAAAGGGTATCGGTTAACAAAACATCTTAATAGCTCCCAGTGTTCAAACTTCATTTGTAGTGAGGGAAAAATAAGAAGACAACTCACTGGAATATAAGTTTAATACATAATAGCAATTACAATGCATTTCATATATTAAAATCATTCATTAAAGGAAAAACAAAATAATGTATGTTTGGGATGCAATTATGGGCTCGAGGGCGCGACATTTGGGGCTATTAAACAAAGTAAGAATCTAAGAAGAGAGGAAATCTTGTGGCTCGAAACTGGAAGCAGCTAGGAGAGCTTAAGGAGGACTTATGGAGTCATTTCCGTACTTAGGGTGAGAGAATTTCCATGAGTTTAAAAATTAAGCAAGGTAGCCTAGCTATAGATGGAAACGCACCTGTTAGTGTTAGCGAGAGCTCAGGAAAACAAGTTTTGTAAGCAAGGAAGACTGTATATGTACTTGTGATGGGAAGCCATATGGAAATAATAAATATAAATTAGGAGGTAACATTAAACGTAAAATAGAGAACAATACTCTATTCGAAACAATGATAAGAGAGAGAGAATTACGTTACATGTATATGTGCCTTCGAACAAGAGGCTTCAATTCCTACACTAAACTGAAATGCAAGGTAAATAAGAAAAAGGACGAATGAATGAAGAAACAAATTGTTCCACATTGAAGTCTGAAAATACTATCAAGGTAGGCTAGAATCAAAATTTATCTTGAGTAAGGCCAAGTACCGTGATAAAATTCACCACATTTCCCCTATGTCGAACCTCTATCATAACATGTTTCTTCCATCCTAAATCTGTGTGTATGATAATGTTAAGAATAAAAAACTTTCCACATATCAAGTGAAAAAAATAAAGGAAATGTAGGTTTAACCAAGAAGAGAAACTAGTTGTGGAACTGTTGAGAGAAATAAATTCACAATAAAATTAACCTCATACCTGTAAATGTTCACCATGTCAAAATTTATGCCACCATAGGACATGGCTGAAGCAAAACCATTTTAGAAAAATGGTGATTAGAGAATTAGTGTTAGGGTTAATATGTTGGTTCCCACCGTAGATCCTCAATCATATATTGTAATCATTAGACACACCACACATGTTACTAAAGCCATCACGTGAAAACTAATGAGTGGCAGAATAGGAATGGGGCATACATGTAAGAGTATTTAATCTTATGATAACATTGTGAATTTGTCTACCCACTTGTAGATCAAGGTAATGATTCAAGAGCGAGAATCAACCTTACCGATACGGCCTGGCACATAAAGCAAAGTGGTTATAACCTTACCAGACCATGTTCATCCAAGGTAACAACGTATAAAGGATTGAATGAGTTTCCATCATAACTTCCAAGGTAACACACACGCCTCGATACCACATCATTTGAATACAAAAAGGATTATGTTTTTAATAAATGGGAAAACCAATGTAAACATGTGCACTTATAGCTATATAGGTAAATCTGATAAAATACCTAATGAAGACAAATAAGACTTCATATCATGGTAAGAAAAGACTTCACCAAGGTTCCCAAAGATAGGTAAAGTCTACCAAAGAATATTGTAGTAGATATGAAAGTATATTGAGACCTTTAATAAAGTCAGAAAGGCAGCAACACTACGTACAATATGTTTAAGGGGAATATGTGAGAAGTGGGATGTATTAATGGATGGATATAGAGGGTGAAATTATTAAACGTAGGATCTATGTTATATTTTCCTTAATATCACCCTACATATAATAAACATAAGTTGGTTACCAACACGGTGAATAATTTACCGCAAGAGGTGATGATAGTACAAAAAGAAAAATAAATTGAAGAACTAGGCAGACGTGACAACTGGTATCAGATCATAGGTTCAACATTGGAACCTAACGCGAACCTGCGATGATAAAACATAAATTATTAATAGATATTCTCTAGTTGGTACATCTTAGTGGTAAAGGAACACAATCATCCCTCTCTAACCATTCACATATTATAGTTAAGATAAATGAAATTCACCACAAATAGAATTGTAAGCCTATATTGGTACATCAGGAGATGAACGTAAGGATCAATTCTAAAATTTAAATGAGTACAAAATTCATACTAAAATAACATTAGAAATAGTAAATATTTTTTTAAGTTAAAAATTGTGTGGTATTATTCCAGCTTCGAGTAAGATGACAGAATTATAAAGGGTATCACGAAACAATGTGCCTTAATATCCCCTAGTGTTCAAACTTCATTTGCGGTGAGGGAAAAATAACAAGATGACTCGCTGGAATGTAATTTTAGTATAGAATAGGAATCAGAGTGTGTGTCATATATTAAATCATTCGTAAAAGGAAGAACAGAATAACGCCAAATTTTAGGATGTAATGTTGGGATCTAGGATGTGACATTCAAGGCTATCAAAAAACGTGCGCATCTAAGAATAGAGGCAATCTTACGATACAAAACTAGAAGTAGCCAAGAGAGCTTAGGGAGTATTTATGAAGTTTTTTCCCTAAATAGGGTGATACCATTTCCATCTGGAAGCAATAAATATCAAATAGTGAATAACATTAAACAAAAAATAGAGAAAAATTATCTATTTTGAACAATGATAAGAAAGAGAGAATCACATTACTTGTATATGTGCCTTGGATCAAGGGGGTTTCAATTCTTGCACTAAACATAAATGTAAGGTAAATAAGAAAAAGGAGGAACAAATGAGAAAACAAATTATTCTAGGCTGAAGTATGAAAATACTAAGACGGTAGACCAGAATCAAAATTTAACCTAACCAAGGCTAAGTACTGTGAGAAAATTCACCATAGTTACCCTCTATTGTCATAGCATGTTTACTCCATCCTGCATCTATGTGTATGATAACATTAAGAATGAAAACATTTCTACACATCAAGTGAAACCAATAAAGGAAACAACGTTTTAACAAACAAGAGAAACTTCTTGTGGAATTGTTATAAGAAATAAATTACAATAAGATTAACCCCACACCTCTAAATGTTATCCATGTAGAAATTTATGCCACCATGAAAGGAATCTCAGCGAGAAAATATTGCCTAATAACCTAGGTAGTTGTTGAAGAACAATGGTAGTGTGCAAATGGTGAAGTAGGGGATTCAAAGATAGACAGGAAAAAATGGAGAAATGAGAATATGTAAGGTGATCCTGTATGGAACCAACATCCAAAATAGGGTTGCCACAATGCGTTAAGGCCATCTTGCACAAGGAGAGGAGATTAAGGGTTTGACCTCCTTAGGAATAAAGCCCTGAAGTTTTGAAGAAAAAAAAATCCACACTCCACGGTGTGGCAACAAAAAAACCCTCTTAGCAAAATAGAGACTAGATTATTAGAGTTAGGGTTAATATGTTAGTTCCCATCGTAGATGCTAAATTGGATTATCATAACCATTAGATGCACCACAAGTGTTGTTGAAACCATCACGTGAAAACTAATAGCTGGAAGAATGGGAATGGGGCATACATGTAAGAGCCTTTAATACTATGGTAACCCCATCAATCCGTCTACGCACTTGCAGATTAAAGTAATCGTGCTAGAGCGAGAATCTAGGTTAACCAAATAGTATGGTGCATAAAACAAAGTGGATATAACCTTATCAAACCCTGTTTGTTAAAGGTAGCGATGTATAAATGGTTGAATGAGGATCCATCATAAGTTCCATGGTAACACACACACCCTGATAGCAAATCATATGAATAAAAAAAGGAGTATGCATGAAACAAATGGGAAAGCCAATGTATACGTGTAAGCTTATAGCTATATAGGTACATCTTATAGAATACATAACGAGGACAAATAAGATGAAGAAAATTAATGCCTAGTATATCATGCTAATAAAAGACTACAACAAGGTTCCTAAAGATAGGTATAGTCCACCAAAGAATATGTACTAGATATGAAAATATATTGAGACCTTTAATAAACTAAGCAAGGGAAAAACCATACATATAAGATGATTAAGTGGAATATGTGAGAAGTCGGATGTGTTAATGGATGGCTATAAAGGGAGAACTTATTTAACTTGGGATCTATGTTATATTTTCCTCAAGATCACCCTACATACAATAAACATAAGTTGGTTACCAACAAAGTGAATAATTTACGGCAAGAGTTGATGATAGTACAACAAGGTTAATTTTTTATTTTTTTCTGAAGAACTAGGGAGACGTGACAATTGGTATTAGAGCATACTTTCAATACTAGAACCCAAGGCAAACCCGTGAGGGTAAAACATAAATTATTAATAGCTATTACATATTTGTTCGAAAAAAGAGAAGATTATTCATGAGATACTTAAATCAAAATTGATATGGACCATCTCTAACATATAATTGTTCCCCTTGATAGATCACACATGCCACTCAATTATACATGACACTTAGAACAAGCAAAGGTATGTTTAATTTCAAGGAGGGAACTAAATAAGCTCGTTATGAGGGAAATACCATGGAAATATTTTTATCAAATTTTCAATTAAAATAATCCATTGAATATGTACATTGTCTAACCCTTGCACTAGTAATGGGCTAATAGGTAATTAAGATATAAGGGATATTATTGCAAATTAGCTGTTTTTTTTATATCAATAGTTTCAAGAAGACTCAAAGCTCAAAACTTTTAGGAAGTTTGAAATGATATATGTCAAATAACATGAATTGAATTACCACTACAAAAAAAAGGCATACATGCTAGATTTAGAAGGAAGTTGAATCAAACATATGTCAATATTGTACATATAAGAATTTATTGTCATATATAAAACCTAAAACATATACCATTCTTTTTTTTCAATTCAATTAAGATTGGGTCTGATCTAACAATCACAATCTAATAGTTATGTGGATAAGGGGCAATTTGGATCATAGTGGGATAATCAATGAAATTTCCAAGGAAAGTGGGTGTTGTTGTTCTCAAAATATACATTTTTAGAGGTTGGATTTAAAATGACGAACAACATATGTGCCACTCTAATCCTATAACACCTATTGTCTTGTGTAATGTTGTAAGGATTAACTGAGGTAGGTGGTGAAAGGCACTGAGAGGTGGATAGAATCACTCAAATCGTTGACCTCGGTGGTACAAGAATCATGCTTAACAAAGAGAAAATAAAATAAGAACTCGAACTAAAAAGTTTAAAATATCAAGTATTTATATGAACTTGTTAAGATATGAAGTATGTGTATCAATATAGATAGAAAATGGATTTAGAAGAGTTAACAACTATTAAGGACGTATATCAGCATACATATAAAATGGATTCATAACAATTAAGAACTGTTTTCTAATAATTAAAGTATACCAAAAATATAGAATCAATGGCATAAAAACCATGTTTCCTGTAAGGAGGGGTTCAATGGAAAGTATTGGGAGCTGATCAACGTCAATTGAGATATTTACTAGGAATATAATTAGGAAAGTAACTCAGAGGTAGCGATTAAAAGGAGGATACAAGAAACATTAAATACAACTTCCTCCAATTCAAGTTTGGTCACATGCTTCAAAGACTCAATTCTAAGATTGTGTAACCATGGATAGACAATTGAACTCTTGCATCAACAATATGCTTTAGATTGAGCATATAAGTAGAAAAAAATTATTAAAATAAGGGAATCAAGAGTAAGGGCATAATACCACCACCAATAAGATGATAAAATGTCACCTGATTGAATTACCAATATTCTATAATCCA
>APFE030135423.1:0-14003 GCA_000404065.3 Pinus taeda
GATCAAAGTAATACTCAAAAGAAAAATCAAGCACATCAATGGATTCCCCAGTGGAGTCGCCAATTTGTCATGCGGAAAGAGTTATTTTTGCTGACACAACTAACCTCCCTAGGAGTCTAAGACTCTCTAGTGACAAACAAAACAAGTAAGAGCAATCCTTCTCTAAATATACATTATCCTATGATAAACCAAGTGTTTTTCGATCTTACCTTAGGTCCAACGCTTGTTGTAGCAGCCTAGCTTCGTTGATCCAGATGAGCTCCTCCTTCACTTTGAAACCTGCATACACTAACAATCAAACGATTACATAACACCTGAATATTCCATAAAACAAAGCATATTCAACATATAGACAAAGGAGTATATGAAACAATTCATTAACAACAAATCATTGAGAAGAATGGACTTATTTGTATTAAGGAAACAAAAAAGAAACCATTACAACCTGAGCCTTGGTGTTGTGCAAGTTCCTCCCAGGGTCCAGCAAGAGTTTTCCTCTACTTTGACAAGCTCATCCACTTCCAAATGAAACAAGAAAGGATGGTAATCTCTCCTCACAAGCTTCTAAAGGAAGTCCTAATTCCAGTAGCATCTACCCTTTGGAATGTTCAGCTTTCAACCTCCCCTCCTTTGGCCCAATGCCTGTATTTATAGTGTTCTAGAGGAAGTTATTCAGGTCCAACATCAATGGGATACTCCCTCTTTGGATGGGGTAGCTCCTCTCTTGATGGGATAAGTTCCTCTATCATAGGGATGCATGAACCATCTGGAGGCGCTCAATACACGTCAAACACTCTTCTAGAAAGCTCTAGAAGTGACCACAAGTAACTTTTTTTAAGATGAAACTCACGCCTTTTGACCTTTACAGGAGTACGCACCCATCCCTTGACTTACAGAGCGTACAAGTACGCAGGTACAATGAGCTTGGGATGCGTACACGCAGGCAAGGTAGAGAGAACCTGCGTACCCAGAGATAAACATGATTTTTAATGACTTTCTCTCTTTTTTGAAGTTTGACATGGAGAGCAGAGGTATAAGGCTTGACAAGGAGGATAATATGACTATTGATGGAGCCATATTAACTGCAGATAGTCATGGTGACAAATTTCAGTGTAACAGGTCTACAATGGAATTTCTTCTTATGAAGGCTAGGTTAGAAAAGGCTTGACTTTTGAACTGGGTATTCCTCCTTATGGGTTTACATGAAAATTTTCAGATTGTAGAAACAATAACCCCTACGCTTGGCCCATTTAAAGAACCCAACAATCACTTGATTGATGAGTTATTTTAACATGATTCTTTTGCTAGATTCTGTGTATATATAAACTACATAGACAAGTCATTTTTTAGTAAAATATATTGCATAAATACCAACGGAATTTTAAAATAAAAAACACGAAGAAGATGATAGTTCAATTCAATGTTACCCATGTACCGAGTAAAACCATAAAGTATATGAATAAATTTACCGTTAAAATGTAGGACAATTCGATCCCAATGTAAGTTGAAGCTCTTCCAAAGATTCAACAAGCATGTCCAAGCATAAAGCAACCGATCTCGTTAGCTCCACCATCAATCTCCAGTTAGCCACAGATTCGGAAAGTATCGCAGAACCTTTCTCGTAGCTCTGGCCAATGATGGGTCCTCAGAATATTAGAGAAAAATGAAAATTCACCTCCAATAAATCCTACCATCAATGTGTGAAATTGTAGAAGCTCAATATTGGTACAGATTAGGTGACTAGCTGTTTGGGTGACTAGCTCCTTCAATCAATAGGGATGAAATTAGATCTTTCACTCCTAATAGATATGTTACCTTATAACAAGGATTAGGAGTGCCTTGCAAGCTCGGATGAGTGAGAAATCCCTATTGGTTATAATTTATACTTGAAGGGATCTTATGAAAGCGCGATGAGTCATGAAGCTACTACATCCCTATTCGATTGGTATCTTCTTCTCCATTTGCTCATCTTAAGTTCTGCTCTGTCTAGTTGTAGTACACAATTTTCCCTAACTAGTAAATCAAACTTTGAATCGACTTTAAGTAAAGATACAAATTTATACAACTTGTAACCATCTCCAGACAGGTAAACGAAACAATGAAGAGGGGGTCATATTTATACTGCAACCCCCTAAAATGCAGGGCGAATTCAACTGGAAACCATACGCGAATCAAACTGCCAACCCCTAGACCCCAAAATCTAGGGAGAATTCAACCTAGCCTTGAATTTTTAGGAATGGATAGGGTGAAATAGCCTCTAACAGTCCCATTTCTGGAAATCAGTGAATCAAAAGAAAATTTTACTAGGAAACCAAGCGAATCGGTCTTGGAATGTTTATCCACGCTATTTTTGATGGGCTAAAATATAATAATTATTTATTTTTTATGATTTTTGGGCTAACTATTGAAAAGGGGTGTAATTTAAAAAATTCACCCCTCCAAAATATGAAACCCCTTAAATTTTTCCCATGGGCTAAGATTCGCCCCTAAATTTTTCTATGCACCCAAATGAACACTTCTAACATCATTCTCCAGAAATTTTTATTAGAAAAATCATAACAGTCTGTCCTCATCAATACAATTCCTATTACTCATTCATCTACCTAAATGAGTAAAAATCAAATATATGTACAATTGATATTTGTGCATGAGGAACAAGCATAGATAAATCTCACATAAATAAACAAGGACATTTGGAAATGAGTAGGATCAAAGTATCAAAGATCACAAACTCTTCTAAAATGAAAAATAAAAAAATGTGCAATTTTCACTGTAAAAATTAGCTTCATCCCAACGAAATGCATCTCGATTGACCCCAAAATAATCAACCAAGAAAGGGAATGAAGGAAATAGTCAATATCCAAGAAGTCTAGATTTTTCCCTTTAGAATCACAAGTTAAGCGAGGTTGAGAGGATTGTAGCTAGGGACCCCTAGGATCACCCAAATTGGTCTTCTCTTACATGAGGAATCTCAAGAGGAAATCATTAGGCTTTGCATTATTACTTTCATAGTGATTGATGATTAACACGATAGATCCTCCTCCATCTCTACGTGTACCATCATTGCAAATTAATGGATTTTGTCTATTCTCGTTTTCCTTCTAAATAACAATGTTCTCATCTTTAGTTTTTGGATGGGGTTTTCCCTTTCTATTCACTTCTTTAATATGGTCTTATATATCTTTCTTCTATCACTTAGGAGTATCCTCAACACATCTACAATGCTATTGTGGATAATTGTATTCTCTACTCTGATCGTAATTTTCTTAAGATAATAAAAACCCTTGCCTTTCCTGTGAATGTTTCCTAGACAAATTGTGAGGATTTTACCACATAAAATTTTGTGTATCGAATTTTGTTCTAATATTCTTGTTATTAAACACTTCCATAGAGTGTGAAATACCAATGCTCACTTTAACCAGGCATGTGGTTCTTTAATCATTTTTGTGTATGTAGAATTTTGAACTAGTCATAAAATTTCATCCTCTTGAACTTTTCAAATTATACAAGTTCATTGAATGTTTGGAAAATATCAATCATTAAGCTTTTCTCAATTGTGTATTTTAGTTTTGAAGCATTTGAATTTTTGGGATGACCGATTCAATTATAATTATATCCTCAATATAATTTTATGATTGATCCATTGATAATAGGCAAGGTGTTCACAATGAGAATGTTTTAGAACATTTAGGAAATTCTCCATAATCATTAAAGTGAATTATGAAAATATACATTAACAAAATAGATTGTATATATCTTTATTGTTAATGCTTTAATATGATTACTATTTTCTAAATTTTCACTATATTTGCTAATAGTAAAAATGACTATATTCACAAAAAAGTCCATCGTTGAAGTCATGCATTGTTTACCTTAGGGAAGTGCTGGAATATTGGTTGAAGAGGGTCACACACCACTTGCTTCTTTTCTCTTTCCACTCTATTTCTTCACAAATTAATCATAAATTCCTCGTAAATATAAACAATAGAACTAGGCCCATTCATGATATTTAATTCGGTACCCTTCCAATCCTCCTTGATAATATCATTAAGAAACATTTCCCTAAGAATTCCTTCACGATCGGTAATATCCCGCTCATGTGGTATAACAGGTTGTTCTGGTGGTCCGGGAACAAACACTTGTGACCCTGCTAAAAATACATGAAATATTTCATCACATGGATTTCATTTTTTTTATTTTTATTTTTATTTTTTATTTTTTTTATTTTTATTTATGGTTAGTGTTCATAAGCCTGCATTTAGGTCTACACAATTACCATGTTACTAACTATTCCAAGATGGGTAATATTCACAACTTTATCAACATTGACATCGTCCATAACAATGAGAGGGGGTTTTCCACAAAATTATGATGTCACAAGCTTCAAGTTGATTTTGTATCACCCTCCTTGATAAGTTTCCCAACTTGAATTGACCCTGTAAATGATATCTGAATACAAAAAATTACATTTTCAAAGATTTGATTCATCATTCAATTTTATAAATCCATATTTAAAATTCTAATATGAATTACCTTAAAATACAGTATGCACATCCTAGCTTACCTTATGACTATCCATGTGGCTACCTATGGCAACCCTTGCAATTTCACCAAAACTAGAGAGCACATTTAGGACACTAGGGGGAATCCCTGCCTGTGATGGAAATGGGATTTCATGAAAAGAATATTGGATGTTACAAACCTTGGCCCTCCTGATTTAGGAAAAACTCCCACCATAGATATTCACAATTTGAGAAAAGAAATAAATGTTACCTCCTTGGCCAGTTGTGGATAATAAATTGCAATTAAGGGAGTTTGATTTGCAGATTTGATAAATGATATACATCCGTAGGCCAAGTAAGGACTAACCTTACTGAAAAACATCAACATTGGATAGTTCCACAATGTTATCTGATGAATGAATCCAATGAGTTCATGCAATGTATAATGCTGATACTGCCCACTCATATTCAATTTTAGTCCATGAATTTTATTAGCTAACCTTGCACATCCTATTCAATATGAAATCCTCCAAATTTGGTTTACAACATTTCCACGATATATGAGATTTTAAACAAAAAAAACATATTTGATTATTATACGTGATATGAATAGTTCACGAGTGTACTATCATATAACTTCAACATAATAAAGTGTATCCATCACCAGAGCCATACCCAACGATTTTCCATTGTCCAAAGTTTCAAGGGCTGCATGTTTTTCATCATGTTGCAACAGTAGCTCTACATACTTGTAAAGGATGCACCCTCTTTCTTGAAAAAGATAAAATATTTCTATTAAGACATTTTATTACAAGAAGTGAGCATAGAGTTGTCCTTATAGAGAAAAAAAATTATATTTCAAGGGGTGGGAGTGAGATTACATTTCAGGGGGTGAGGATTAGGTTAGAATATATCAGAACAATGGGAGATATGGGAAAACTCACCCACCTTTATATGAAGGTAGGTTATAATATATATTAAAAAATATAGCCTCTAAGGTGTAAATGTGGGTTTATTTTTCTTCTGGTTTTAGGTTTAAAATTTGGGGAGAGGGGAGAGGTTGACGATGGCAACAATTTTTTGGGAATTAACTATTTGAGGAGAAATTAAATTGGAAAAAGCATCTCACTGATAGAAATATCACTCTTCCGTTCCACATTAGTCTAGTCTAAACAACCCAAAATCTTCTAATTGAGAGCCAAAAAATGATGTAAAAAAAGGATGAGAGATATTGAGAAAATTTTCTTCTAATATCTACCTATACATCGCTGATTAATTTCTCTTGGAATAACACCCAACTGATTATATTCCCAAAAAATTAAATAATTCCTTACATAACTAGACTTGTGAGGCCATGGTCCATGATTGAAGGGAGCATGAGCTACTTTTACAGGAAAATCCACGTCTTCTTTTTGAGCCTCTCATACATAGGTTATCGCTTCCTTTGTTCAAGGATCGATTGTATCAAATGTTTTTCCTCCAACATTAATACAAATAATTAGTAAATTATTCAGTTGGAAATACAAATAACTAACCTCAAACTGAAATCCATGAATAAATATGACATAAAAAATTAATCATGTTGAGTTTTTAATTTGATTCAATTCCTAATAAAGATAAATGATTTCACATGTGCCTTAAACTGAATCTACAAACTTTCCATTCATGGAAAACTTTGTATATTTCACTTAGTGCATAACAATTTTTGACTTAGATGAAAGGGGCACCATATCTTTGTAGATAAATATATTAAAGTGCTTGAGAACGGTAGAGGATACGATCCTTGTGCATATATATTTTTTTAATTTCTTGAAAACCTCACCGAGCACCTTCCTTATATTTTCCAAATTGTTTGTGACCCAAGTTGCAGTCTCATTGTGAACATAATGAATAGCCTTTACTTTGTGTTCCTTTTCTGCTTCAAGCTTTTCCCATAGTATCCCAATATCCATCCCTGCCCCCCCATACACACTATACAATATCAACATCAACGTGAGGCGCTTCATTTGATAAATCCATAGAAGATTGAATTGGCCCATCTTAAAAGAGATGATTCAATCTTGTGGTGATAGTGTGTTTATAAGAGAACTTTCCCAAGCACTAGTATTGGGATAATTCCACCAACATACATTAGATGATTGTACACCATAAATATGGAATGAACTAACACTAACTTGCAAATCAAACTTATGCAATATGTATTGCCACATATTCTTAAATTGAAACTTCCAAATAGTGCCCCAAATGAATTATTTCATAAATTAGTAGTTCGCTTGACTCACTATAACCATATGAGGGAAGCCACAAAAGGGAAAATTGATGAAGATAAAGGAAAATACACAACTTTATTAAAAACAAATCACAATTTGTGAGAGTGGGTTTAAATTTTAAAATTAATGAGTTGAGAGAATCTAGTATAGTAGTAAAGCATGCAAAAAAAATCTGCACACCCGAACTCTTGTAGTGCTAGTAAACAAAAGTATAAAAGGTAAGCCCAAAGTATGGGTTCCATCATAAGGTACTATGTTTCTCCCAGTACTGTCATAAACGAGGAGTTTGGAAAAATTGGATTTTCTATGGTCTATAATACAATTATGAGATAGAATCAAAACCTTTTTTGTCACTCACATGGAAAGGGAAATTTTAAATTTCATGCTAAGATTGAGAAGCATCCATTCACAACGATAGAACCAGACCATTCACAAAACCATGATTAGTGTAGAGCTGAGAGGTATTAAAAACAACGAGGTCGCACAATCCTAAGTCGATTCCTTATTGGGGACTATATATACTATGGGTTTTAATACCTCTAAGTGTTAATTCTCTCATATACTAATACCTATGCACATACACTCAAGAGGGAAAACAATGATTTTCAGAAAGAGAAAAGTGGTATTTCTACTGAAAAAGATGAGATATTTACCATGAATTATTGCATCTAGTTGATGGAATTTCAGAATAGGAAGAATTTTAGTACAACAACAAAATGATATTATACGTACACATAGAGCCTTCAATGGTTCAAAATCAAAATAAGAAACATAGGGTGTAAACTACTTGATGGTAGAATCATGAAACTCCCTAGGAAGGAACCTAACCAAAAATTGCTTGAAGACAAAATATGTGCACTTAAAAGTGCATTGTTGATGAATTTGTATACAAAAGACAATGTATATAGTTTAGAAACACACATTGAAAAATCTAAAAAGAAGCAAGTCATATACAAATCCTCAAGATGAGTAGCGGAAGTCGTTGTTAATGAGAGAAACATAGAGGCAGTAATCACCATTTTATTTAAGCCATATATGGACATAGCTGTATAGCACAGGCCCAATGGCAACCAACACTCCTTCTTATGTTTTTTTGTTGTCAGTCCTCATTCGATCTGTAAATATACATATGTTTTCTCTTGACCTCCTCAACACTTTCAAATGCTGGACCACTTAACTAGTAAATTATTATACAGTATCTTATATGACATTGATGCCTCCCTGCGTGGAACAAGGCATCAATTTTTTGAATAGTTATCCACCTAAACTTTATTTCTAGACAGGCAGTGCCTCGCTTATGGCATATGCACCATGCATTTACAACATTTAATTTTCCTTACTTAATGAAAATTACGATTTTTCAAAGGGGGGAAAAAACCCTGAAGATGAGCATGATAATTTAGAAAAGACTAGACATACTCGGTGTAGGAATTGAGAAAGGATTTCCTGGGGTGGATTTGAATATTTTCCTTTTGTCATCAAGAGGATTATTTGTAAGATTTGGAACTACTGGAGACAAGTATTCCAAAGTAAATAATATAAGAGGTCTGCATGACTTGCAATAGGCAATCTCCATGAATCATTAATCACGTAGCTGCAACCCCAAAATGTAGGGTTTTGAGAACCAATAGCTCGATATTCTCGTATCCCAAGCCGTGGCACTTGTAGATCAATTCCATGAGCTAAAATAGAGGATTTATCTTAGGGATTTGCATTAGCCTTGCCCCTAGTGTGACCGTAGGATATCAATTTCTGTATGCAATCCAGGGTGTGTTCCACCATTTCCGGGAAACGTAAATTGCAAGACATAATTAGGGACTATAGTATGAATTATGCATTTGTGAGGCTGAAGAAAAGAAGCCCCTCAAAACCATGGGAGATGGAAGGAATCTCATTTTTTTGTTCTTACTACTCAACATGTGGTTGTGCGACCGAAATATTCTCTAGTGTGGCCTTGAATTTTTTAACAAGCTTGGAATGCTTGGTTGATTTTCCATGGAAATAAAATAAGACCAAGGCCATGGGAGACATATTCCAAGTTGAATGGTGGGTAAGCATTAAAGTGGGCATCACTTATGGTTTATTAATGGCTATGGAAATTGGTAAAGGAATTGGCAAAGGAAAAGAGGCAATAACTGACATTTAATTAAGGAAATAAAGGAAAATAGGAGAAAAGGAAGGTGAATAGACACAAATAAGCATGCAAGGGAAATTAGAGAGAAAATGAAGGAAAATGAAAAACAAGATACATTAATGATAAAAAGACACCAGGGAAATAATTCACATCTTTTGTCAGTTTTAGCTTTGATCACTTTCAGAGAGAGAGCTCTAAGAGGAGAGAGAGAGAGTAAGAAAAGGGAAGTAAGGGAGAATTCTAGAATTCATTTGAACTTGGAGAGAAGTAAGAAAAGGACAAGAAAATGAATTGGTGGGAAGAAGAAAATAAGGTTGGGTCAACAACTGCAACAGGTGTATGTTATTGCAGGTGATAGGTTGCATGTGTGCTTCCATACCTGAGATTTGGATGCATGGTACTTGCATGTGGTTCTTTGGTCATTTTTCTATCATTGGCATGGGATTTGCTTGGATTAAAAATGGTTTCAGCCTTGCCTTGCTATTTCCTAGCTAACCATGATGTAGTGGGTTCTTTGTCTAGTTTTTGATTGGTTCTTAGGTTCCCTAGTGGTTGTGGGTATGAATAGAATCTACAAAGCCATGGAACAACTTGGGTTCCTTAGAGGCTATAGGTTTAGATGGTAGTTCTTTGGAGCCTTGTAACAATTTGGGTTCCTTGGAGGTTGTGGGTTGAGATATTAGTCTCTAGATCCATAGATAGCTTGGGAAGAGACCAATCTGGTTTGGTGATAGTGATTTCTGAATCGGTTTAGGCGAAATTACTATGGCTAAGGGTTAAGGGGGTTTGGCCTCTAGAATCCCTGTTTGATTCTATTTTGGTTTTACCCATATGATCCCACATTCATGTTTGGAATATGACACACAGATGATTGTCTAAAAGGGACATTTGGTTCAGCCCAATCTATGGTTAGGTGGTACGTGGAAGTCCTTGCCTTGATTGGAATTTTCATACGTTAATATGAGCTATTTTCTTATTGTGATTAATGAGCACATGTACTAGTTATTATGTTGATCTATGGCTTATTTTTCATGGGTTTTATTTTGGTTATATGCAAGTTATATGCATGGTTGAATCATGTGTTTTTCTATGGATCTTGTTCATTATTTTTTAATCTATTTAATGGTTAATGTATGCATGGGCTAACAAGTGTTTTTGCTGCTAGCTTGAGAGGGAATTAAGCCTTCTTGATGATTCTCAGATGAGGTTAAGAAGTCCATTATCAGATATGCTTTCATGACCTATAAATTCTATGTTTATCGTATGTTTGACGAAATTTCTATCATGTATTAGGCATGTATTGGACAAGATCTATCTTTTGTATTGATTGTTTAGACTTTTCATCATCCTAGACCTGATTCCGAAAAGTTCTGGGTAGTGGCCTAGAGGCTAGCCTGAAAAAGTGGTACTGATATCGCCATTACACCCTTTGAACTGGAGAATTTTGGTTATAATTTCATGCAGGAAGGCTCATGAGTGTAGTTGGAGCCTTACAACTGTATGCACAATGTGTCATGCTTATAGTTGGGGTGTAAAGCTTGAGAAAATGATTTCTAACTCAGGGAATGATCAACAGGGGTGGTTTTCAAACACTTGGGCGATCTGAGGTCCTTGAGGGATGGCAACATGTTTCCAATTAGTAGGACCCACTTACATAGCTATAATTGGAGGTTAAGTCATTTCATAGTAACAATATGTTCATGTTTACCCTCGAGAGCTTGTTAAAGCAGGTAAATATCGATGGGGTTGTTACACAATTGTATCAAAGAAAAGTTATGTTTCCTTTGGGTGGTATTTTATACCACTGGGTGGTATCAGAGAAAAGTTACATTTCTTTGGGTGGTATTTGATACCAAAGGTTGGTATCAGAGTAGAGTTACATTTCCTTTGGGTGGTATTGGAGCGATTCCATTCCCTGTAAACATTTCTTTGGTACTAGTGTTACTGAGTGGTATCAAAGAAAGGTTTACAATATTGGACCTCGGGGTACATGCAGATGGTTGTGGTTATCATGCATTTAGTTGTTGTTACAATTTGTCATTATTATCATGCATGCATTATGATGTTGATATGTTGATACTATTATTATATATATATCATGCTAACTTGGAAAATCTTGTGCATATGTGATAGCTCGCCTTGAGATACATTGAGGTATGATTTTGATTATGTCTTCTATTTGGTTTATCTAACATGGTATGTTAACAAGAAATACAAGGCCAAATATGAAGAGCATAATGGTGGATTACAATTCACATGACCCCCCATACAGGCCTGAAGTGAATTTAGTGGAATGGGAAAAGTCATTTGAGTAACAAGGAGAAGAGTGTTCCCCTGATCTAGCAGATACACTAAAGAGTCTGATGGCATATATTAGAAATTGCAAGGAAGATAATAACAAGTTGATTGAGTCATAGGAAAGACTTACAATGGCTCAAGAAAAGCAAGTAAAATTCAATGCAATGATTCTTTAAAGCCTTTAAAATTTACAAAAGCAGGGACAACTGGGGATCAATTACAGATATAGGTAGGAGGATGATCCGGGTTCGGATGTGACAAAGGACCCTTCCAAGACCTTTTACTTTCATGATGTGTTAAATTGCATTTTTAAAAGAACATAAATGAATACATCTACATGCTATAAAGAAGAGGAACATGACAATCATCAACACATGAAAACATAACCCGTTAATGGAGTTCATCCAAAAGGGACTACATCTCCGGGCCCCGATGTTAAGATGGTGTATGCTGCTACATTAAGTGCTATCAATAGTGATGATGTACATAAGAGATGATGTCACTATCATACAAGGAAAATGCCGTCACATAGGAGTGGTGCCAAGAAATGTTCCGCTATAAGAACTCTCAGTAAAAAAAGGACTCCTATCAGTATGACACAAACTCATGCATGATGATAATGAGCATCCCACGAACATGGCATAAAAGGGATCTCAATGCAAATATACATGGTGAAACATAAGTATCCCATCAACATAACGACAAAGGGATCTCAAACAAAACATGACGAATCATGACAAAAATTACATCCCACAAATGATTCCGCATCACATCAAGCAGGAATCATGAAAACAAGTAAGAAACAAGTTCCCTCATCAAACATCAAACATGGATCTGTGCAGCAAAATGCATAACAAAAGAAGTACATGAACACATTGCATATACCTCACATCCTGAGGCCATCTAAAGAAGAGGATGTCAAACTGCTGGAGTTGGCCATACCATCAATCTCGCGGCATTGAATCTCATGGAAGGACTGCTCGCACATGAATGCTGACACCTGCACTCCACTTTGAAAAGTGGCTGAAAAATGAAACAAGAAAATGGATTTTTCGAACACACAATCAGATTTATGGTGTCAAATAGTGCAAAATTGACTGTCAAATTTTTGAATTCTGAGAAAGTGGAAATTTGGGGCTTAAGGGATCTCTTAGATTCCCCCTAGATTCCTAAAAAATTCCCTGCTCTGGGTCCTTTGCAAATTGGCTACTCAGATCAGGAAACTAACCGCGCCATTGGGTTCGTGTTGATGAGAGGTGTAAGATCGACATAAAATTTGTCCAATTTGGACACTGCAAAATTTCACCCTCCTGATAATTTCGCTCAATCATGGTTCCGCCTGCCCTTTTTCAGGATCATGGTTCCACTTGCAAAAATTAATTAAAAATTCACCTCAATTTCTGTGCGCACTCCTGGTTCCTCCATGCTTGGGCGCACTGATGAAAATAAAGGTTTATATAACATGTCAGGCAGAAATATCAATGAAGTTGGTTTGGTGTTGTGGTAGGAGGCCAAATTAGTAATGTGGATGTCGGGGGATAAAATCCTGACCTCACCAAAAATACATGTCATTTTTTTTTTGTTAAATTAAGCAACCACATGCCAAAAATGGTATTAATCTTTTTGGCAGAGTTTTCAAGGTGTGTTACATTGAATGGAGTGGAGGTTTGTGGATTACATTTAGGGTGACCGTTTATATGGCGCGGATTTTGGGTTTTGATGGTACATGGGTGGCGCGTTTTATGAGGCCATTCGGTGGGGGTTGACCCACGTGGGTCAGGCGGGTTCGATCCCTGTCGGCCTCGCACGCTATACATGGCATATGGTAATGGTAATGGGGTGTGGGCTGGGTCCATTAGAGGTGGCCTACCCAACCCCTTAATATAGTTTAATGTTATGTTTAGCGGAGTTGGGGCCGACGGGGTTCATTGCCTATTGGCCATTTTAACATTAAATTTTTGTATGGTGCGGTTGGGGGGTCGACGGGGGTGTTGAACTGGTAAATCCCCTCTGCGGACAGAGGCGATCCCACTAGCCCAACACAGGTCTAGCAACAATCACACACGCTACACGCAGGTTCCTAATTGCATAAATCAAAGATCGATCAGAATGATCTACCTGGAATCCAACGCTATTGGTTGTAGAAGAAACACCGCTCCTGTCCTTTAGCTTTGGCTGGTCACAATCCTTACGCTCCACGTAAACAGACACCTGCAAAAGCAAAGAACAATACAAACACAAGCGTAAAATCCAGTATATGCAATTATATATCGGTCAGAAAAGATATAACTCAAATATCATCAAAAGACACATGAGTGGAACCATAATGATAGTCGTTCATTAATCAGTAAAAGCAGAGAAATATTACAACCAAAGGGGCCTGACGTTGAACCTCCTATGATTGGGCCAACAGCTAAATACGCCTTGCAAAGTGACCTCTTCTCTCTCAATATTTTGGCAGCATAACCCCTCTATGACTCTCAATTCTCACTATCAATCCAACATGAACTTGGCACTCACAATAGCTCTAGCAAAAACTTAGTTGGTTTAATGCAGGGTGACAGTCATTTATAGATGGAGGAGGAGGAAATATGCATTGTATCCGGACACCTACTGAATATTTGGCATTGTCCCAGAATAGCCACTGAACTTGGTTGTCATGGATAAAAAGATGACACTCGACCACTTCCATGAGATTTTTCCCCAGAGAACTGCATGAGCAATGGAGGAAAAAACACTTCAGTGCGCGCTGGCTAAAAATCATAACCTAATTTGGGTGGCGCGGGCTTTGTTCTGTGA
>APFE030135423.1:21309-32942 GCA_000404065.3 Pinus taeda
TAAATGCGTCCTCCAATGTGCGAAAGCAAGGGTAGCAGGGACGGTGACCAACGGTGACAAATTACTGCGTAACAGGGGGTCATGGTCCGTTGTCCATATTTTAATAAAATTTTGTTAATATAGTTCTGGGGGTGGCAGCAGTGGTGGCCGGCCACCATATTTTTATATATTTCTTTATTTTTATTTAAATAGGCCATTTTTTTTTTAAATTTTGTCTAACATAAGGGTTAGTAGACAAATTAAAGAGGCAACAATTTCTCCTGCTCTCGGGAGCTAGGTTTCATGTCGAGGGTCCAGTCAAATTGTAGGACTTGTAAACCTGGCCCACAGTCCAACTTTGACCAGAACTTTGACTGGCTCGTTCTCCCTCATATGAGCTTGGATTGACGAACCATTCGCACTTAGGACGGCGAGATCTACACTCTGGTCCTAGTTCGAAAGCATTCTGATCATTTTGATTTTCGAGCTTCCATAAGCCCTTCTTGTCCTGTGTGTGTCCCTGGTGCCACCTGGATCAGAGGAGAAGACTAGTTGGGCATATGGTAGCAGGTCTTAGAGAAGAAACAATATGGACAAAGATGATTGTAGAGTCCAAGAACTACTTTATCTTGACACCTTTTTTCCCATGTTTACTTCCTTTTTCCTATCACTATCATCCAAATAAACTCAATAAACATAAGGTTTTGATAAGGTAAACATCATATGTCCTCTTTTTCATATTTTGTCAATATTCCTTATTGTTTTATTAAAGTTTACATGCAGCTACAAAATTGACCTGATTTTGCTGCTAATCCACAGATCCGCAACTACTTCCATCATTGACAATGTTCGAGTGCGCCATCTCAGCAAAGAAGTATATTCGTAGATAGGGAATGATCCTCTCATGGATTTCTTCCTATTTACTCGAGCTAATTCATCAAGATATCTACACTACAACGTAGTCAACCATGACAATCAACCACAAGATAACGTGCTGGAATAGAGTCTAAGTTTCAAGAGATATTATTGATTTTATTTTTCAATAGAAAATCGATAAATAAGTGATATGATTTGATTTTGATAAGGATTGTAGCGAAGACCTTTAGGATTGAATTTCTCATATTTTTTATTAAAAACTCTATAAAAACAATGGCAGCTCTGTGTTAAGTGTGCGCCACCATATGTAATTTTGAAGCATCCTGTAGAAAATCTTTTCTATTTAATGTAAAGATCTTGGTTCATACATTTTATGTGCTGTTGATTTACTGCTACCAATTGCCTCGTGGAGGGCCCTTGTGTGCAGATCATGTCTTTGATTCACTGCAATTATATTTTCCTTTATTTCATAGATTTAATTCATGGATGCCCTGTTTTTATATTTTTAAGATTCAGTTCAATGGAGTTTGCGACTAGGTTGACTTGATTGATCTCTGTATCAATAATTTCGCCTGCTTTATACCTAGCATAACTCAATCATATCATTTTCTTTATACCTTGCGCAACTCAATGATTTCATTTGCCTTATACCTAGTATAACTCAATCATTTCATTTCATCATAGTTTAGTTATTTGATAGCTTAGTAATATTGTTTCTGTTTGCTTTTGCATTGAATGAAGTTGCAGTAGATAAGAGTGACCGTCTTTCTCAGCATCTGAACTCAAACATATTTCATTTTCCAAATTGATAAAATAGGATTTTCTTTATGTCATTTCATGTTTTCATAATTATCTTTTTCTAACTGCAACATAAAAATCCAAAAACAATTGATAAGTTGAAAAGCAGATTAACTTAACATATTCATTGAAAAGAGTTACAATCATTAAACAACTATTCTAAAAGCTCAATTCAAATCAGAACTGATTCTAGAGATATCATTTAGAGTAATCAATTAACAAACTTAGAAATAAAATCCTAGTATAGATAATAACATCATCTCAATATTGATTCTAGAGTTTAACATTAATTTATATAACAAAAACATAAATACCTTAATGACATAAACAACTTCTAGCACATACAGTGCACTTGTACTTCATCAGTTTACTTGCCCTGGTCAATAATTTATGCTTACAATTTAAGAATTTACATTAAATTGACTAAACATTTTGGTTCCATTGTTGGGAAAGTGAAAATAGAAGTTAAAAAAAATCATCAATTAAAAACATGATATACGTAGGGAAAGAGACTCCAGAGGTATATTTGTAGGACGAGGACGAAACTTAATTCCCACAAATTCGCTCACTCCACCACGATTTCGAAGTTCCACACCACACACTCAAACTCAAATTCCATTCATAGGCCAACAAAGACTTCTTGAAGTATTAAGATCTCAAATCCAATCTAGAACTTCACCTGCTTCATCTACTGAAGCTATAATCGAAGAAAATCCTACATCCCCAACTATAGGAGTAGTTTTTTTATCTTCTATTGGTGAACAAATTATGGGAGAAGAATTAGAAATTCCCAGTGAAGAAGAGGAACAAGAAACTCATTTTGATTATCCATTGATAGAGGAACTAGAAGAATTAGAAGATCCTTACATTAGTTCTGAAGTTTCTATCATGGATGAAGAAGGAGAAGGAGAGGTACACAATGTCAATGGTGAGAAAAATAGGATTAGAGGAGGTAGAGGTAGAGGAGGAGGTGGAGACAGAGGTAGAAAAGGGAGTATAGGTAGAGGAAATCAAGATCCTTTTGGATTTCCTATCTTAGATGAAGATAAAACCTTCACAATGAAGAATATTTCACCTTCTATTCTTCCTGATTTCCATGGAAAAAGAAGTGAAGACCCAAAGACATTTATCTTTGAATTTGAAGTATTATGCAGATCATATGATTATCTACGTGATGCTCACAAATTAAAATTGTTCCTGCGACCTTAAAGGATCCAACATTAAAATGGTTCATGAGTCTAGGAACGAATTCCATAAGGACATGGGCACAAATGAAAGAAGATTTCTTAGAGAAATATAGAGACTACTGTATGCATCACAACATTAGAGACAAATTCTTCAAAATGGCACAAAAATAATATGAGAATCTTGAAGACTTAGTCGATAGATTTGTCTATAATCATAAAAGGGAAAAACTGGATAATTTGGATGAGGAAACTTTGAAACCCCTCCTACTCAAATCTATCAGAGGTGAGTGGATTGATCTCCTTAACTTAATAGGAAAAGGAGATATTTCTCAACTACCATTTGCAGATATTTGTGATTTATGTGTACATATCTCAAGGGGTAAATCACGAGTTGGGAAAAGTCCTAGGGACCCTCTCTTACCAAGAATCAATAAATCTGCAGCTAGGACAGTCAGTAGGGGAGAATTAGGATGTTTGCTTGATAATTTCAAGACATATATTTTAGGGGGTCTAAGTGAACAAATTGACACCCTTAAACTACAAAAAAGAAAAAGTATGAAAATACTGCATTATCCATTTTTTGTCCCAGGTGTAGAAAGAAGCATGCTGTAAGAGAATGTCCTTTAGACTTAAAAACCATATAAACTTGTCCCATATGTGCATATAACCATGATACTAATGAATTCCCTTCTTTACCAAGTCTTAAGGTTGTATTTAATGCTGAAGGAATACCAGAACTAGTAGACCCTCTTTATTTTATTGCTAAAAGACCATGGCAAAACTCTCAAGCAAATCAACCATAGGGCTTTAGATCACAAAAATTTGCTCAATCTTCACAAAATAATTGGAATCCATCTTGGTAGCCTTGGGCTTATCCACAATCACAATCTTGGAATCAAGGATGGAAAAATCCTTATGGGGCTTATGCTCAATATCAACAATATTCACCATCCTATCCTAATTTTCCACCACAATTCTTACCCAATCTAATCAAATTCCTCAAGCTAATCAATTACCTCAAGTCCAAATTCAAAATCAAAATCCACATCTCTCCCTACCATTTGCACAAAAATCAAATCAATTACCTGCTCAACCACTTTCGAATCCCAATAATAAAATGTCACAACCTGTTTACAATATGGAGGGGTAAAATCCTCAAACCTATGTAATAACTCCACTAGATCTAAATAATGTTCAATTAAGGTCTGGTAGAGTATTGCAAAGAAAACCCCCTATTTTTATTTAGGAAGCAAGGACAAATCTTCAAAAAGATAAAAATAAGTCTGAAGAAGGAGAAATCTCTCTTCCTCAGAAAGAAAATAATCAAACAGAAAATGTTCCTATAAATCCTGATAATACTCCTATTATAGAACAACCCTCAGTATCCATTAGACCACCTTTTCTTGAACAATTGAAAATTGATGAAGGAGTATAAAAACAAATCACATTGCTTGATTATAATATGTTGGATGAACTGAGAAATGTTTGTATAAAAATTCCTTTATTGCAAGCCATAAAATAAATACCAATTTTTGCAAAAACAATCAAGGAATTAAGTACTCAAAGATCAGGAAGAAAAATAAAAGACATAAAAATAATTCAATTAGTTAGGAAAATTGCAGATGTCATGATGGGGAAAACAACAATACAAAATATCTAGATCCAGAGAGCCCCATTGTGAAAATTCACATCAATGGAATTGAAATACTAAACACACTGATTGATCTAGGAGCAACCATAAACATAATGAGTAAACAAGTCATGAATTCACTAAGGCTTCCTAACATTCAATGCACACCAACACTATTACAATTAGCAGATAGGTTTGTAATTAAACCTGATGGTGTGTTAGAAGATGTTTGTGTATCCTTAGATTCTTGGGAATATCTTGTCGACTTCATGGTTTTAACACCTAAGAATAATCTAGGAGGACATCCATTAATCCTAGGAAGGCCTTGGTTAGCTATGACTGATGCTTTCATCAGTTGTATATTAGGTGACATGTGTATCTCAGATGGAAGTTCTATAAAGAAATTTACATTATATCCACCTGCAAAAACAACAATAGAAATAGAAAGTGAGGAATGGATAGATGATGATGATGATGATATACAACCTATTTTCACTATTGAACAAGTAGGAGAGGAGGACCAAATTTTAAATCTAATGGAAAATAATGAATTCGCCTCACATTATGACCGTAGTCAAAACGAATATCTCTCATCTAGACAAGTGTCTTTACTGTCTATGGAAAAATTTGGAAACTCTTCAATATATTTTTTCCAGGCAAAACTTTGAACATTAATGAAAACCTAGAAGAATTACAAAAAAATCAATTGGTAGAAATTTTACAAAAACATTCTTCTGCTTATGCATGGGAATACACTGATATGAGAGGAATTAATGCTAAAAATTTCATGCATCATATCTACATTGAAAAGAGTGAAAGACCAATTAGACAACCACAAAGAAGAATGAACCCAAATCTGAAAGAAATTGTTAAGGAGGAATTACAAAAACTGCTAAAGGTAAACTTCATCTACCCAATATCAGACAGTCAGTGGGTTTCACCCCTAGTAATCGTTCTTAAGAAAAATGGGAAATAGAGAGTATGTATCGATTAACGGGAATTGAATAAATCAACATTAAAGACCACTTTCCACTCCCTTTCGTAGATCAAGTCTTAGACACATTAGTAGGGGAAAAGTAGTTTTCATTTTTGGATGGTTTTAGTGGATACAATTAGATTCAGGTAGCATCTGAGGATCAAGATAAAACCACATTTACTTGTCCATGAGGAAATTATGCTTACTGAGTACTTCCCTTTGGATTATGCAATGCTCTGGCAACATTCCAAAGAGCAGTCCTCAGAATTTTCTCTAATCTTATTCATGATTGTGTGGAAGTATATATGGATGATTTCACAGTTTATGGAGATTCTTTTAAAGAAGCACTTGAAAATTTAGAAAAATTTCTAATAAGATGTAAAGAAACAAATATTTCGTTAAGTCATGAGAAATGTTTTATGATGTTTAATGAAGGAATTGTTTTAGGTCACCATATTTCAAGAGATGGAATTAAGGTAGACTCATCTAAAGTAGAGGTCATTTCTAAATTATCAGTGCCAAACTGTCAACGAGATGTTAGGAGTTTTCTTGGTTTTACTGGATATTATAGAATATTTATAGAAAACTTCACAAAAATTGCATCTCCACTCTTCAAAATACTTACCAAAGACTGTGAATTCAGTTGGGATCTTGATTGTCAAACTGCCTTTGAAACTTCGAAAAAGAAAATATCTGAAGCACCTTTCTTAAAAGGACCTAATTGGATATTTCCTTTCCATATATCAACTGATGCTTCAGACACAGTCTTAGAAGCTCTGTTAGGACATAAATACCTTACTCCTTATGCAATCTATTATACTAGAAAAAAATTAACTCTAACAGAGCTAAATTATACAGTAACTGAGAAAGATTTTTTAGTTGTAGTTCATTCCACTAACAAATTCAGACATTATATAACTGGCTATGAAATTTTCATTCACACATACCATTCTGCGATTAGATATATAATGAATAAACCAATCACTAATGGAAAAATAACCAGATTTCTCTTATTGTTGCAAGAATTCAACATCACCATTCTAGATTGACCCGAAAAACAAAATACAATTGCTGACTTTTTATCTACAATTTAGAATGATAACGATGATCAACACGTAGAGGATAAATTTCTAGATGAATATCTTTTTGCAGTATCTACTAAATCACCTTGGTATGTATATATTGCTAACTATTTAGCTACAAGGAAATTACCATTTCATTTGTCTTCTAGAGAAAAGAGGAGGATAATTCACAACATCACATCTTATTCATGGATAAACGAAGAATCATACAAATCAAGACCAAATCTCATCATCAGAAGATGTGTTCGAGAAGATGAGATACCGGAAATATTTAAAACATGCCATTATGAACCGTGTGGAGGAAATTTCTCTGATGGTAGAAATGCTTATAAGGTCCTACTCTTAGGATATTATTGGCCTTCCATTTTCAAGGATACCAAGGACCATGTTAAGAGATGTGACAATTGTCAGAGAATGGGGAAACCTACTCTTTCAAATTAAATGCCATTACAAACTCAGGTAGTCATTGAAACATTTGAGAAATGGGCACTAGATTTTGATGGACCAATCAATCCACCTTCAAAACAAAAAAGGTATATTATGGTATGTACTGATTATGTCACTAAATGGGTAGAAGCTAAAGAACTTCCTTTTGCTACTGAAAATGCTGGAGTTTCATTTATTTTTGAGGATATTTTCACTCGTTTTGGTGTCCCAAGAGAAATTATAACATATCAAGGAACACAATTTACATCCAAATTAGTGTAGAAGCTCATGGAACAGTACAAAATCAAGCATCGGAAATCCACTCCATACCATCCACAAGCCAATGGACAAGTTGAGTCTACAAACAAGGTGATTGAAGCAATTCTTACCAAGAATGTACACTTAAATAGGAAGGACTGGGTAGAAAGCTTCCAGAATCTTTGTATGCTTATAGAACTACATGGATAAGCAATACATGACATACTCCCTGTGAACTTGTTTATGGGAAGCAGATCTTACTTCCAATAGAGTTCTAGATCTAGACCTATAAAACTGCAGTTCAATTTGATCTTGACTTATCATAAGCAAAAAAGAAAAGGATGGGACAACTCAATGAGCTTGATGAAATAAGTCAAGAAGCCTTCCGGAAGACCAACCTAGTTCAGAAACATAGATCCATATGGCATGACAAATACATTAAAGAAAGAAAATTTCATCAAGGAGATTGGGCATTACTTTTTGATTTAAAGTTACAAAACTTCCAAGGAAAATTCCAAACTCACTGGCTTGGACCTTATGAAGCTGAAAATGTCTTTGACAATGGTGCACTCATAATTAGGACTATTGATGAAGAGAAAATTCCTCTTTTAGTGAATGGGCATCGACTTAGAATTTATAAAAAGTCACTGACAAAAGAAGAATTTGTCAAAATGTTCCAAGACAATTCAGAATTGAAGATGGTTGAGAAGAATTATTCTTTTTTTCCACCTTAGAAATTTTATTTTTCTCTTTTAAAATATATATGAAAGGTACCTTTAGGCTCTAGGAGGGCCATCTAAAACAATCCTTTCTTAGTATCCAGTGTAGAGAGAAGCCTGTGATGGGAAGCCGAAGTTTGCTTCCAGAATTCAGAATAAGTGGTGGCCTTTAGTGCTTCATTTTTCTTCTTGATTTATCTGTATCTAGAAAAGATACCTGGTTTTGTTATAGTATGATTTATCTCTTCTATTTGAGCTATTTCTAATGGGCCTTGAGAGATTGAAGATACAAGAGAACTTGAGAAAATTTCTTCAATCCTTGGAAAAGTTGCAACATGGGGACCTGTTAAAACCAATGTGGTCTGTTCTCGTGAACTCTCTTCTTGAAATGGCTCTTCAAGAGGATTCTTCTTCTTCTTCTTCTTCTTCTTGTATGTTATAAACTCTGTCTCCTCAATTTCTGAAACTAAAGGGGAAACACTTTCCCTTTTCCTCGTAGCATGTTTTCGATGTGGAACTGGAGTCTGTGATGTTGTCGAAATAAAAACCCACTCGTCTATTTCCTTCAATGTATTTTCTTTCCACTCCTCTTGATTCATGTACTGTTCAATTTCTGGTCTGGGAGTGTGTGCATAAGGAGTAGTTTTTTGTTCTAACCTTAGTTTAGAAATAATCCCCAAGGGATCATAAGACTAGGTAAAACTTAATTTGAAATTCAATTGTTTCAAAAGAAGATCTGCCTCCTTTGCTACTGCTCTGGTGTTGCAAATGAAGGGTACAATTTGAGCCTTTAACTTGAATTGAGACTTCTTCTTGGCTGACATAAGTGCATCTCATCCATGTTCATCATTTTCCTAATATAATCTAATGAAAAAATCCTGATTGGCACAAACATAGGAAGCTTATATGGAGGAAGATCACATCCATATATTCTGATCTATGTGTAGTTTTGATACAAGTACGAATCTACTGTTTTTTTCTGCTCGCTGAGGTGGAAAATTCTCTTTATTTCAGGTGAAATCCTAGGAACAACATCACTATTGATGTTCGTCCTTACCAAGGAAGTCCAATGAATTACAGATTAAGGATGACCCTGTTAACCTAACTTCTGTAATTGAAAATGAAATTTATCTACTTGATGAAATAAGAATAGGTATACAGAAACTGATCGGTATTGAAATGCTTCTTTAGTAGAAGACTTCAAGAATTGATCATGGATAACTTCTAACATAAATTCACTGTAATTGGAGATAATTGAAGGTTTTTCACCTGTTGAAAACACTGATAGAAATCCTAGAATAATTTCATCAATCCATTGATCAGTTGGATAACCTAATAGATAAGAAATCATTGTGACAACCTATTTAGTGATTCCTGGAAACATTGAAGAAGGGTATGAAGGATTTGTTCTTGGTAATTCTGCATTTTCAGGTAAGAATATCTCGAAGATTTTACCTCTTTGAGGGAAAGTGATTTTTTTATAGATTTCCATGAGGGAATCTACAAAAAAAGGGTGCAAAGGGGATAAATGTTTCACTTGAAGCATTTGACATATAGACTCAAGGGATATTGTGAACAAGATATCATTGTTTTGAGAAATAATGGATCTTTGGCTTAGAATGTACCCAAAACGACACCAAGATACATATTTTGGAAAGAAATGAGTATGAGGGTAGATGAATTGAGGCAAGAAGGAGTCCCATATTCTTAATTCATCGCCAACATCAAAGAATTTTACTTTGGCCCAATTGTGCAGTTCATAGAGATCGAACTCACATTGGGTCTCAAAAATTTTGTATTACTAGTCGACTAAAGGTAATTTATCTAGGTCTACAACAGGGGGTAGTATTGGATTTTCTTTAATTACTTTAGATTTTCCTTTAGAAGAATACATCCTGAAGATGTAAATAGATGAAGGACTATGGTTTTACCAGCTGGTTGGCTGGTTGGTGCAGTGACAAATGTTGTGTTTTTGACTTTGGTTGTACCGAACCTGTACGTGCAACTGGTAGATGGAATAAGTAAAAAGAAATAGAGGTAAAGCATATATGTTTTATTTATGCATGGGGATTAACCTTTTGGAGGGATAATCATTGATAGGAGTGGGGTATTTATTGCGAGAAGGCAACGATCACGGTGGAATGAACATATAAATATAACGATTAATCAAATGGATGAATGGGAGATGGACAAATGGCAGAGGTGGAGAGGCATTTTATTATTTTGGAAAGAGTGGGAAAGGTCAATTGCTGTTTTTTTTGTGGGGGGGTGGGGTGGATGGTAAATGGTTTTGGAGGGGGATGGGGTCCGAAGTGAACGAGGGGTGGACACATTTGTAGTGACAATTTTATGAAATTAGTTTTTTGGACCCCTCCCCGCCCCCTTGGTTAAACATCGAAAGTGTAGAGGGGGGGGGGGAGTCCAAAATATTCTCATAATTGTTGATCTGGGCAGGGAAAATCCCAACGGTAATAAAACGATTATTACAATAAATGAAAAAATGTCACATTAGACTTTATAAAGTGATTTAATCAGTTGCTAATTAATTTTTAAACTAATTAACAAATAATTAATTATATATGTGGCATAATTTAGATTAACACGCATTTTGTTGGGTATTTATTTCATTTTTTTTAATACATTTTTTATATCCCTTTTATTTTTTCTAATTTTCTTTCTTTCTTTCTTTCTTTTTTTCAAAAAATAAAATGTAAAATACAATGTAGGTTACAACATCAGCTCCATCTAAGGACTGTTTCCCCTTGTGGGATGCGGAGAACATGTAGATCCATGTGCCTTCTCCTCAGTCTATGGATTCTTTGCTATGAAAATCTCACTTGACAACAAAATTTAAATAAAATCGGTTTTGTATAATGGACTATGACTAGAAGTAACTTCAATACTGAATATAATGTTTAAGGTATTGTCCATTGACAGGCAATGAAGAATACATTCTTTCCAGATTCTGAAAGCTAAAAGTGTTATTTCCCTTGAATTTTGCAATGTAGAATGGTCTTAACCAGAGATTATAAAATTTACCATGTTTTCCTCTTTCCTCTCTTCGGGCATCCCATCTTAAGTCTACATATCCTTGCATGAAGTCTCTTTCTCTAGCCTTTCTGTCAGATAAAATATTCATCTTGTTCTGATATTGATGAAGCTTGTACTGAACTTCATATCTATCTTGATTCAACTCAATGATATGATTTATTCTTCTTGAAAAATCATCAAGTTCTTCATATGATTCCGATAAACAATTCATAATAGGAAAAGCTAGTTGTGCAGGAAAAATAGCCTCAGTTCCATAGACAAGTTGTAAAGGGGATTTACTAGTAGATCTCTTGGGTGATACTAGCCCAAACTACATACTTGAGATGACTATCCAAATTCATTTTATGATTTGTTAGTACCTTCTTGATAACTTTGACCAAACTCTTATTTGATGATTTTGCCAATCCATTTCCTTGAGGATAATATGGGGCAGAATGTTGTAATAAAATATGATACTTTTGGAAAAGCTCTATCATTTTAACACTACTGAATTCTTGTGCATTATCAGTGGCTATTTGTTGTGGATAGGAAAATCTGGATGTTAATTTATGGTATGTTCTATGCTTATAACAATTTACTTCTTTTCCTTATTATATTCCACAGATTAGCAATCACATGTATATAAAGTAAAGTGCAGATAGAACATTAAAC
>APFE030135423.1:38285-70099 GCA_000404065.3 Pinus taeda
CACACACAAGAACACAAGATATAAGGTGGAAAACCAATGTGGGTGAAAACCACCTGCTGCAATTCGTCTCTATCTTCTCTTTAATTAGAAACTTCTTTTTACAATTGTACTGGTGCAGTCCTTTACCAGTACGCAGACTGCAACCTGTAGAGAGCTACAACCCTCTCTCATTTTCCAGCTTCTCCTGGAAGAGAGCTACAACCCCCTTAGCTCTTGCACTAGCCAAGATACTAGTACATAGGTGTTGGCATACAGAAGGCTACAACCTTCTCTTTCTTCCAGGGACCACGTTTCATAAATTTTTAGACTGGATCCATGAACATCAATCAATCATCAAGAATTTCTCCATCAAACAATCTCCTTTTCACCAATTAGCACTGAATCAAGTAGACACTTCTTTGACAACTGTATCCAAATCATAGTGACAGTAACCACACACCAAATCTGAACCCAGAACACTGCAACAATGAATAGAAGCAGCTAGATCACAACTCAAAAGACATATGCTGCTTTAATAACCTGAAACCTGTGTACAGATCTATAAAGGATAATTCGCTCTTTCATATATTCAAACACTAATTAAACCCAGATTATCTGATTTATAGATCAAGCAAGCGCCACATATAACAGATAAAAATCATACAAAGATACTACCATTCAAGCTTAAAGATTATGACCCATCAATAGAACTTATCCTTCTCTTTGCGCTAAGGTTCCTTCTTCATTCAGATCCAGATCTGCATCATAACCCAATTACTAGTATTCCAGATCTAGCACTTTATCAGATATTCAATAACAATTTAGATGATGCTTTGCCAAATGATCTCCTTCCTCTTTGTTATTATGGTGGAAGGTCTTGGCTGAAGCATTAAAAATGCTTTGCAATCCTAGCATCTCAGAGGCCTATCCTTTCCTAACACTCCTGCCTTCACCCACTAGCAATTCATGGAAAAAAACATGCTTTTTGGTCATCCTTTAGTTGAGGAAGCACGTTAATTGAAATCTCTATTGATGGACTTTTCGGATGCCTTTGGCGCGAGAATAAACAAAGCCAAATCTCAATTTTTCTTTTTTCACACCCCTGCTGTTACCCAAGCTTCCATCACCCGCATACTTGGATTCACAATTGCTGCTCTCCCTTCCAAATATCTTGGTGTTCCTATGACTGACTCAGCTCTGAAACACTCATATTGGAGGATGATCTTAGAAAAGCTGGAGGCATGCCTCTCCTCTTGGACTCATAGAGCACTCAATATGGCCAGTTGTCTAGTCTTAATTAAGGCGGTTCTCCAATCCATGCCATTGTATCTCTTCTCGATTTTGGCTACACCCAAATGGTTCTCAATGAAATCAAACATATCTAGTGATCCTTTTTGTGGGGCAATTCAAGACAAAAATGCAAATGGGCTCTGGTTAAATTGGACACAGTATGTCTACCGAAGCTTGCAAGTGGAACTGGACTGTGAGATCCTTATCACAACAACGTGGTCATGGGTGCTCGCATTTGGTGGAAATGGCTTACTATGCCATTCAACCCCTGGGCCACCCTCTGGAAGACAAAATATGCTAGTAATCGACCTCGAGAAGAACTAATCCAAATTTTAGAAGTCAGTCTGGGTTATCTAATCTGGAGTGCAGCCAAGGAACACAAGATCTTAATTCAGCAACATATTTTATGGGAAGTTAAGGATGGCAACACAACAAGGTTCTGGGAAGATTCCTGGTAGCAGAAACCCAAGTTAAAGGACTTAATATTACCTCATCAAATTCTGGAGTAGGAATTGCAAACATATGACAAAGTCAAGCTTTTCTGGCACCCTTACACAACACTTGGGTATAGGCAATGACTTAGCACGGACCACATCTTAATACATGGAACATAATCAGCTCAACAGGTTCTTGGTACAAAATTAACGAAGAGAAGAATACAACATTCAGATGAAAAGGATGTTATTAGATGGGGCTATGAGGAAAAAGGAACCTTCACTACTCAGGAGGCCTATAACATCATCATTAAGGAGCACACTATCAAATATCCTCTCTGGAACAAAGTCTGGGACCCCACAATTTGGCCGAAAGTCTCCACCTTTCTATGGCTTTTATGTCACAACAAAATCCTTATGTGGGATAATCTCCAGAAGAGAAACTTCCACGTCCCCTCCATTTGTCCCAACTGTAAGCAAGAAGAGGAAACCACTAAGCATCTTATGAACTCTTGTCCACTAGCACACAAGCTCTGGGAAAAATTCAGCTTTAGATGCCAAAAGGATGGACAGATACAAGGAGATATTATATCTACTGTTCGCAACTTGGCATGGAACCCATTCAAAAGAAAGATTTTAAACTCCTTATGGAAACTTATTCCGAGCTTTCTCATGTGGACAATATGGAAGGAGAGAAACCGAAAAATCTTCAAGGACCAATCCACACCCTTGGAAACTCTTTAGAATACTGTGTGTCAAAATATCAGGGAAAATTTACTTCTTCAAACATGGCGTGATGATGACTTTCCCTCCCTCCCTCAGGAAAAAAACATATGGGCAAAATGGAACCTTCAGTGGAATCAAGAGAAGATAATCAAAGGAAAAACTCTAGCAAAGAGCTGGACACCAGATAAGTGGTTTCCTCCTCCCCGTCACATGTTCCAGCTAAACTTTGATGGAGCCTCGAAAGGGAATCTAGGCAAAGCAGGATTTGGGGGAATATTCAGAGATCAAAAGGGAGCTCCCCTTCTAACCTACTTAGGCTCAAATGGATGGGACACTAATAAATCGGCAGAATTAGAAGGACTACGGCAGGGACTCCTTCTATCCCAAAATCATGGTTTTTTCCCACTTGTTATAGAAGGCGATTCATAGATCCTTATAAATATGATCAACGAAATTTTGCAGGGAACATCATCAAGCAAAGTGAGCAACAGTTGGAGAATGGCGAGTTGGCTAGAACTTATTGAAATATGGCTCTCCTCCCATAAAGCGATCAATCTAAAGCACATACGTTGGGATGGAAATAAAGTGGCTGACCTATTGGCTAATATAGGAGTGGAAAATGGGAGGGATCTCCATATAGGTTCGCTCTCTACGCTAGCCACTGAACACCAATTATTGGAATATAAGGAAATGGTGAAGGGTGAAATGGCTCAGGAAGAAGAAGCGCACCTGGATGCGGGTGAACACCGAGACATTTAATGGTGACCCAATGGACTGACGGCGTTCAGACCAGCCAGATGGTGGACAACACACCATCCCAGGTTCACTTGAAGCAAACACAGGCCTACCTGCATGCAACATTTAATGGCCACTCAGGCTGAGATCTGGACGTAGTTTTCCATAACATCGAGCCTTTCAACCCCTCTATCTACCCTCCTTCCCTTAGAATCTGCCCACCCGAAGCTGGAAATCCTTGCAGCAGAACTGTTACCGGGAGCCACTGCTGGCTTCTATGTTGTATCAACCTTGGAAATGGGCATCATTACTCCCATTCTAGGCATTTCCCTTTGAATCCTGCCTAGTCGCCCTCTGTTCATACTCTGCTCTCCTTCTCGGATTTCTATCTTGCTGAATTCCATTCCAACCACATTGATATGGTCCGTCACCAAATGAGGAGCCACAGAGGTGGTACCCGCGGTGGCAGTGCTCGCCCACAGGCAACGTAAAGCTCTATACTTGCCTCACCACCTCCTCCCCATGAAAATTCTCCCCCTCCTAGCTTGCCTCACAGGCATTATCCTAAAACGTGCAGTGGTCGGGGTCGTGTGCAGGCTTCAATGGCCGAGCACAGAGATTTTCGGCTTCATACCACCAATTTTCCTTTGCATCCCAGTTTGGTCCCTCCCTTGACTCAATTCAGGTTCCAGAGCAGCCTGAACAAGCCCATCATAATTGCCAATGTTACCATTGTATTCTTTGAAGAAAGTGAGCAGCACAACGCTCAGGTGAGAAACTCTGAAGCACAACTTTAGGAGGAGCGCCATCATGGAGTTGGTCGTGGTTCTGAGTAGCTCCCGAAGGAAGAAGGTAGGGGAATTCGATGTGGTGGACTACATGTAGAAGGAGAACACGCTGGTGACATTTTGCAACTAGGTCGCAACTCAGTCGGAGCTTCTATTTCAATGGCTATAGCCGGCAGTTCAAGCGGTACCCTTACTACGAGGGAGCCACCAGGTGGCGTAGCGGAAGGTGGCGTGGCAGAGGATGATGAAGATTGGGATCGGTATGCTTGCTCCATTGTCGAGGAGACACCTGACCAGGATGAACCCAAGTGAAGCCACGTGGCATCCGCTGCCACCCATGCGCCAACTCAGATTTCTGCCACTGACGGGTTTGGTCCAGTCACTTGTTGTTTTTTATTTTTGTCTAAATGATAGGCGAGTATGTGATATTTCCAGTTGCATCAGGTGGTGTTGTGTCAAAAATTCTTCTGGTTTTTGATTTAGTGTTGGGTCCAGGTCATATGTATGGTTTTCCTTCGGTGTTGGGTCCAGGACATATGTATGCTTTTTGCTATGTCAAACTGGTTTCCCTAAATGTGGGGTAGTTTAGATACTCATGATGAACTTCGTTGACAACGGTTGAGGCTGAGGCCTCTTTGTAATTTTATTTTTTTGTTACTCTTAATAGAATTAGCCTTACACAGAAAAAAAAAACATCAAAACAGAAATAGAAAAATTAAAGATATTAGTTCCTTTGATCGAACTAGTAAAGAATGAATCCTATAGGTCACAAATAACTAAAACTTTAAACATAGGAGAGGGAGAAGATGGTGTTAATTTGAATGATGATCAACCTGGATTATTGTTTGGCCCTGAGGCCAATGGTACTCATCAGCAAGGGGGAGTCCCTCCTTTCTACATTAGCCAAAACATTCATGACAAGATATTGCATAATGCTATGTTAGACTCAGGGGCATCCCATAATCTAATGCCAAAAGCAATTATGGAGAGACTGAACCTAGACATCACCAAACCATATAAGGATTTGTTTTCTTTTGACTCTAGCCAGGTTAAATGCCTTGGTTTGATCAAAGAATTATGTGCAATTATAGTCCAATGCCCAGCCAAGAGTATTCTAATGGACATAGTAGTTGCAAACATCCCTCCTAAATATGGAATGGTGTTATCTCACTCATGGGGATCAAAATTGCAGGGATCCCTGCAATTAGATATGTCTTATGCCACCATATCTATTTTTGGCCAACAAAGGAAATTATATAGAGAGACATTGATGAAATACATGGTAAGTAGTGCTGAAAGACCACAAAACATTCCCATATACTCCATGCATTCTGATATGGACTCCTTTATCTTGTACAATTCAAAACCCGACAATAAACAAATCTTAGCTGTAGAAGAAAACAAAAAACCAGCGGATAGTGAGAACATTTTTCACGAGTCCCTATGGCATCTAGAATTTGATGGATCTGTGAATAGGTTAGGGGCTGGTGCAGGAGTGTGGATCCATAATATGGAGAATAATCATTCTAAGGGACATGCATTCAGATTAAACTTCAAGTGTACCAATAACATGGCCGAATATGAAGCCCTAATTTTAGGGCTACAAATGGTTAGAAAACTTGGAGCCAAAAGAGTTTCCATACTTGGAGTCTTAGAACTGATTATTAAACATATTAATGGTAAATACTTTGTAAACAATCCTAGACTCAGTCAATATAGGGAAACTGTCCTAAATTTGATTAAAGACCTCTTGTAAACAAACTTTATTGTCATTCCTAGAAAACAATATATGCAGGCTCACAGTCTTGCCACTTTTGCTAGTACTTGTAAATTTCTTTTTCAACCTAACCATCAGTACACTACTGTTAGGTCTTGAAATTTACATTCACTTCCATTACACTTTCACTATCATGACCATTATATCACCTCCATTTCACCTTCATTTCACTACCATGTCACTACATTCATCTCACTTTCATCATTATTGGGTCACATTTTTGTTTTTCCAAACTTTATTAATTCTTACCATTTTTAAGTGAATTTGTGGTTAAAAATTAAAAAATAATGTGCATATGCTTATACCTAGCAAGTGGGATGAGATTGTTGACATATGTAGGTCAAAAGGAAGCTTCTAGAAGACCTTTACGTGGCATCTTAAGGCCAAATTCGAATTTGAGTGGAGAGGATTATGAGGATATGTGTCACATTTCCTATTTGTATTGAAACTCTAAGAAGACATGTGTCTTATCATTTCCTATTTTGATTATAACTCAAGAGGTATAGGGATAGATTCATGGAATCTCATTAATGAGATGAATTCTCATCTTTTTATATAAATAGGAGATCTCTCTCCTTCATTTAGGAGGCTTTTGTAAACTTTGTTAGTTCAATTTGTTGTACTTTGTAATTTTGAAGAATTTGAATAAAGCTTTGAAGTTCCTAACATGGAAGGAGATGTGAAGTAGATGTCATGGAGCATATTAGAATCTAAGGTAGAGTAGATTTTATTTTGTAGTTTTGCTTTGATTTCATTCAAGTATGTCATTTTATTGTTTTCAAGTTTAATAGTTTAGATTTTCCATTCAAACAAGTTTAATTCATGTAAGTGTGTTGAACTGGTTGATTATAAATTTATCTAACTGTGTAATCTATGATTAGCAAAATAGTCCAAGAAAGTATTTTCCAATTGGTGCTTGGAGCATTAGAGCAAAAAGTACATTAGTTTTCCTTTACATGTTTTGTATTTAATTTTGTTGAAATTTCATTTTCAGTTTTAGAACAATGAAGTATTGAATCCCTCCAAATGCTATCACAAAGAGGTAGTTCTCCCAAAATTGTATAGTGAAGTGATAAAACACTTCATTTAGCTGTTATAATAGATTAGTTGTAATTTCACTTTCGGTTTTAGTCTTTCATTTAAATTTCATTTTCAGTTTTAGAACAATGAAGTATGGAGTCCCTCAAAATGCTACCATAAGGAGGTAGTTCTCCCAAAATTGTATAGCAAAGTGATAAAACACTTCATTTAGTTGTTATCATTTTTGCTTTCATTTCATAGACATTTTTCCGGCTTAGATTAATCTAACTATTCAAAGTTTTGATTTGTTTTTATTTAATGTTCATTTCCTTTTCTCCCTTCTTTAGAAATTAGATTTTAACATTAAAAGTCATTAGATTTAGTTTTCCATTACCTTTTAGAGATTTTCATCTAGAAGCATAACTTTTCTTTCTTAGATAAATTTCCTTAAACATAAGAAACAAAACCCCCAAAAACAACATAAACTATAAAACAACGAAGTAAGAAAAATGTTAACTAAGCACATATAGTGCACCACACTTCATCAGTGTACGATACTCGGATTGATAATTTATGTGGAGCAATTTAGGACACTACATTGACTAGACATTTTGGCGCTGTTGCTAGGGAAGTGTAATTAGGAGACCTTATTTATTACATCTAAAAAAATTAATAATTTCTCGAGTGTGCTCTCCTCCTGTACTTTGTGTGATGTGGAAGATCAGAAAAAGTTTGTTTGTTTGTTTTTTTTTTTAAATAAAAATAAAAATTTTCATCATTTCATTTGATTCAATGAAAAACTTTAATTTCAATAAATTGTTTTGTTTTTTAATATATATATGGCATATTTTTAAATCTCTTTTGAAAAATCTATATATATTTTAAATAACAAATCATTAAAAAAAAAAATTCATTGTTTTTTGTTATTTTATATATTATTATACTATAATATAATTATATATATATATATATATAATATATATATTATATAATATATATATATATATATATATATTATATTTTTGAGAAAGTAATAACACATTAATTTAATTAACCAATCAATTTCAAAAATAACATAAAATAAATAATAATAAAATAATAATTATTAATTTTGTTTAGTTAAAAATATTATGTTATTTTTTAAAATATAACATATGTAATTTTTATTAACAAAATAAAATAAAAAATAATAAAAAAATTTAATCCATGTTTCACATAATAAAACAAATAAATCTTTGCATTTATTGAAGTTATGGTGGACGTAGTAAATCCTTGCATTTCTTGTCTAGAGGTCATTCACCTGCTCGTATTCCTTTTAGTCACACAGTCACTGCATTTCTCAACCATTGCTCGGCCCTGCAACAACAATCAAATTAAAATACAACTCAAAGAGGAATTCAGTGAAGGGCGATAGAATATTTGACATAATTTTTTTTTTTTGGCATAACAGACAACAATCAAGGGGATGTGTTTATGGAAGATTACATATTGAAAGGGATTGCCTTTAGACTTGGGGCAGCCCTTCGGGGTGTCCTTGAAAAGTTCCCGCTAAGATGACGTGCAAGTGTTCAGATCACCGTTCATTTGCTAGTGTCTGTGTTGAAATTGCATTCTTGATAGAAAGACACATTTGCTAGAAAAATGCAGAACTAAAAAATTTCAGATTTTAAAACGAAAATTCTAGCAAAACAAAAAATGGATTCAAAAAAAAAAAATGGGTTGTTTCGAGAATGGGGTCAATTAGATAACCCATAAACAATTTTGAGAAATTCGCAACGGTTTGGGAGAATTTTTCGGTTCCCCATTTGGCATGCTCTGTGAGGAAAAAATGAATTTTATTAAATGTACAGAACACTGTTTTAACACGGCACACTTGAGGAAGGGAAATCCGATTTGAGAACAAATTCATGATGTGGCATTCAATCCATATGGAGAATCTAAGAGTCCAATTCATCATGCCTTACGTCTTTAATGCTAACGGTCATTCGTGTGTGTTCAAGATTTTAATTAACGAAAGGATGGCATCCCTTCATTCAGCTTGAACTCAAGTTTTGAAATATTGCCATAATTCATATTCAATGTTATACGTTCTCAGTTTGTACAGGTTTTTAATAATAGCCAGATGAGACAGCTTACTTCCGCATGTTACTGAATAGGGAGAATGTCAACAATTCTGTAGCTATGATCCAACCATCGCTGATTTCTTATTCTTTCAATGCACCACCTGAGCCAGCACTGCTAGATGTGGCTTCTATTGCAGCAGATCGTATACTTTTGCTGGATGGCTACTTCAATGTTGTTTCCTTTCATGGTATGACTATTTCTCAGTGGTGCAACATTCATGATTCAACCTCTGTTTTAAACTCAATGATCCGTACTCAACCAGACTTCTCCCACACACCTGTCAAACGTTTTTGTTTTTCACTCCGTTTTCATCCAAGTGCACCAGCTACAGTCTTGGACTTCCTTCCTGGCACTTGGTTTCATAAAATTTCTTTTCCAAAAACTTCAATCAGAAAACTAATGTCTTGCCTGTCTTTTAGCTACAAAATGCAGTTACATTCCACAGCTAATTGGTTGTTCCGTAGCTACATCCACGCTTTTGCAGGTTCCATGTGTCAAGCGGAGAAAATGACTACATGGGTAGCTTGGAAAACATCAGGGCAGGAATTTTGATTTGGTTCATTGTCTCAAAATGAAGCCATCACCATCTTTAATGTGTGTGTTATCACTAAGTCGCTGCATGTTCTTCCTGACTTCAAGAAACAAAATGAAAAAAAAAAACAAAACCAAAGGTTCACAAGTCTTTTTTTTTTTTTTTAATTGAATCAATGAAATAAATAGATTATTTGCTCACTTTTCTGAAAGGTATTGATTAATTTTAGAATTGATGATGAAAAATGGATAGCTAACTTTATTTTCAAGATTTTTATCTATAGAAACTGTGCATGTTCTACAGCTAAAGCCATTCCGCAACTAAACATCAATTCTGCAGGTGAAAAACCTCACTGTTCAAATCATCCTAACTTTCTCATACGAAATCAGATTTTGATGATTCAAGTGTCATCAGAAAGACATCAACGATACATACATAATGAGAAATCTATCATTAGAGTTTGAAATAGTAGAAAATGAATAAATTTCTCAAAAGATATAACAGTTAACTTGAGGCACTAATTCTGAAGCAGGTATAAATTCTTTTGGTTTTCCTTTGTAAACTTGTTTCATTAATACGAATTCTTAGTTTTGTGTGCGAATATAACAACTAAAGAGATTGATCACCTCCCTCTTTTGATAGTCTTACATTCCATTGTAGAAGAAGTATTAGTTTTTTTGTAGGGTCCAGGAGGAAGAACAAATGGCTACAAGTGAATAATGTCTCTCTTAAGAGACCAATTTGTTTCATAAGAAGATGATCAGCAACAAAGAAGAGACATCAATGCATGAGCACGTGCTAATACAAAATCGGATCCAAGCACTTGCAAAACCTTCATATACTATTGTCTCCATTACATCCATACTTCATAATAAACCATTCATGATCCAGGTGGATGTTGGTGGCCACCCACCTAACCCATTTGGACCCCCACAACTGTCTCTTTCAGCATCTTCAGTTTCCTTAATTGTAGCACAACTTACTATTCTTAGTAGTTTTTCGGGTCCTGAACTTCCGGAGCCGCTTTGAGGCCCTAAACGACGTTTTTCGGGAATCCGGGGGCAACATGGGTCCATGAAATGGACAGATGTTGCCCGTTCCAACAATGATAGTGCTCGAATAGATCTTTCTAATGAGCTATTGTATGCGTCAAACGAAGATCGTATGCCAAAGTTACGACCCCGGGAAATTGATGTACCAATTTACCAAACGGGGCCCACAATTTGGCGTTTCATCTCTAGGGGTAGGTTTTGGAATGGAATGTTTTCCATTGTTTCTCAACAATAAATAGGCCTTCGAGCCTCATTGTAACACAGTTTCGGAAACAGTTCAGAGGCATGTAGTCCCCACATTCTTCTCAGAGATTAAGCTACCATCGCCCTAGCTGTTATTTCCAATTCTGGTGTGTAAGCATATTTCGGTATTTTCCATTAATGAAATGAAGTATTATTTCTGCTGCATCTCTTTGTTTATGGTTATCGCATCTCTGTATTTATGGTTATCTCTGTAATCTATTGCGTTCCTGTTTAAATCCGGATCAATTCACCTCATTTCCGTTCGTGTTTTCCATTTACATTCACATACAATTTCCATTACTTTTTGTCCACTCCTAACCCACAAATAAAAGAAAGAGGCTCAGGTACATGCTTATTGCCCATTGCCATTACTACTTTCCATTGCCATCTTCCGTTTTCATTTTCCCTTATCATTTTCATTTCGCAATAAAACCTGTCTCAATGCAAATTATTGAGTCCATAGTCCTTTGAGTCTAAATTCCTTGCAAAAACGCCTTGAGGCTTGCATTCCTTAATGGCAAGTCCTCATGCGGATGAACAATGGGAATACATTAATGTCCCTTGTTCATCAGATCTTCTAGGTGACTCGACATCGGAAAATTTATTCGTACATAGCAAGATGTGTTTGGGCATCTTGACTCTCATTGCCATCAATGGTGAGAGTTCTCGTATTGACTAGTGGCATCCATTAATGACCACTAAGTCAACAATTTCCTGCTATGTTCGACAACAGAACATCTATTCACATAGTAGGAATTGTGCCAAAGAGTTTTGAAGACATGAAGACTATTATTTTCAGCATTTTGGAGTAGATATAAAACAGATCAACACTATTCAACAGTATATTCAACAAGTTTTAGTAGAAGCAATAAAAAGTCATCTTGACTCTTTTATCCATGACTCTTTTTGTCTAGCCATTTGAAGAAGATTATGATCAGAATTTTGTAGCCACCACACATACAACTCATCCATTTCCAAAGGGTAAGTTAAGGTATGCCATTTTCTAACTTTTGACCATAGAATTCCATAAAAAGCTAGAATGATAATTGTTGGAGAAACATTTCTCTTCTCATAAAATTGTCAATACTATCAGTTGGGGGAGAATATATTCATATTAATATCTTTCCATGATCATATCATATTCAGAAGCCCACATACTTCCAAAATATATTATCTATTACATTATTATTATGAGCATACAATGGCTTTTCAAAAGTGCTTAAAGGATAACTGGATATAAATACAAGCATCGTTGTCACACAAGAACCAAACATGATGAAATCCAATAAAGATATACTTTGCAACAATAATCAAATTATCATTATGCAAAGTTCAAAGATCAAAATTGAATGCAACAACAAAATATGGTTGTAATACAAGAACCAATCATGTTGCAATTCAAGTAAAACACTTTGTAGAAGTATGAAGTTATCAAACGATATTATGCAAAGTTAAGCCAAACTCAAGGATCGAAAGAATTAATGTAATATATATTACATGAGGACATGCAATGGCTTTAGTTGGGGTGTATGTTGGGTCTTGAAATTGTCATTCACTTCCATTACACTTTTACTATCATGACCATTATATCACCTCCATTTCACCTTCATTTCACTACCATGTCATTACATTCATCTCACTTTCATCATTATTGGGTCACATTTATGTTTTTCCAAACTTTATTAATTCTTAGCATATTTAAGTGAATTTGTGGTTAAAAATTAGAAATTAATGTGCATATGCTTATGCCTAACAAATGGGATGAGATTGTTGACATGTGTAGGTCAAAAGGAAGCTTCTAGAAGACCTTTATGTGGCATCCTAAGGCCAAATTCGAATTTGAGTGGGGAGGATCATGAGGATATGTGTTACATTTCCTATTTGTATTGAAACTCTAAGAAGAAGTGTCTTATCATTTCCTATTTTGATTATAACTCTAGAGGTATAGGGAGAGATTCATGGACTCTCATTAATGAGATGACTTCTCATCTTTTTATATAAATAGGAGATATGTCTCCTTCATTTAGGAGGTTTTTGTAAACTTTGTTAGCTCAACTTGTTGTACTTTGTAATTTTGAAGAATTTGAATAAATCTTTGAAGTTCACAACATGGAAGGAGATGTGAAGTAGATGTCATGGATCATATTAGAATGTAAGGTAGAGTAGATATTATTTTGTAGTTTTGCTTTGATTTCATTTAAGTATGTCATTTTATTGTTTTCAAGTTTAATAGTTTAGATTTTCCATTCATGCAAGTGTGTTCAACCAATTGATTGTAGATTTATCTAATTGTGTAATCTAGGCTTAGCAAAATAGCCCAAGAAAGTATTTTCCAATTGGTGCTTGGAGTATTAGAGCGCACAGTATATTAGTTTTCCTTTACATGTTTTGTATTTAATTTTGTTGCAATTTCATTTTCGGTTTTAGAACAATGAAGTATTGAATCCCTCCAAATGCTATCACAAGGAGGTAGTTCTCCCAAAATTGTAGCGGAGTGACAAAACACTTCATTTAGATGTTATAGTAGATTAGTTGCAATTTCACTTTCAGTCTTAGTCTTTCATTTAAATTTCATTTTTAGTTTTAGAACAATGAAGTATGGAGTCCCTCAAAATGTTATCACAAGGAGGTAGTTCTCCCAAAATTGTATAACAAAGTGATAAAACACTTCATTTAGCTGTTATCATTTTTGTTTTCATTTCATAGACATTTTGTCGGCTTAGATTAATCTAACTATTCAAAGTTTTGGTTTGTTTTTATCTAATTTTCATTTCCTTTTCTCCCTTCTTTAGAAATTAGATTTTAACATTAAAAATCATTAGATTTAGTTGTCCATTAACATTTAAAGATTCTCATCTAGAAGCCTAACTTTTCTTTATTAGATTAATTTCCTTAAGCACAAGAAACAAAACCCCCAAAAACAACATAAACTATAAAACAACGAAGTAAGAAAAATGTTAACTAAGTACATATAGTGCACCACACTTCATCAATTTCCGATACCCAGATTGATAATCTACGTGGAGAAATTTAGGACACTAAATTGACTAGACAAATATAGAAGTGAGACATAGGCTTGTCATACCAAACAATTTAAAGTATTGGCATATTTTCTCCCAAGATTCCTAGATTTATGATCATGAATGCAGAAGGAGATTTTCAGAATTATAAAATAGATACAGACTATACAATAGAAGATAACATAGATAGTGACATATATGTAAATATTTTAGAAATAAGTAAACCTACTAAATTCACTCAAGTAGAAGTAGATAACTTAGAAAATGTATAAATAGATGAAATAATCAATGATGATCCTGATATTCTTATTCTTAAAAATAATTTTTTGCCTAAGGGATTAGTGCCATTAAAGGACTTGTTTGACTCAAATAATGTAGCTAGAAAGCCCAAAATGGAACCCCTAAGAGCAGACATAGAAGAGTGTAACATAAGAACTGAGGATAAACCAAAACTTATTAAGATATCAAAAGCCTTACCCTTAGAGGAAAAGGTAAAATACATAAACATGTTTAAGTAATTCCAAGATGTTTTTGCTTGGAGTTATGAAGACTTGAAGTCTTATGACACCAGCATAATTCAACACAAAATACCTCTCAAAGAGGGTCATAAACCTTTCAAACAAAAACGTAGGAGAATAAATCCAGTTCTTATGCCATCCAATGAGAAAGAAGTTAAAAGAATGTTTTATGCCCAAATTATAGCTCCAATTAGATACTCAGACTAGATTTCAAACTTATTTACTACTAGGAAAAAGACTAGAGAAATTGGACTTTGTGTAGATTTCAGAAATTTAAACAAGGTCTCATTAAAAGAAAATTATCCTCTCCGAAAGGTGGATCATATCCTTCAGAGGGTAGTAGGATCTTCCAGAATCTCTTTACTTGATGGATTCTCTGGATACAACCAAATCCTGGTTCAACCACAAGACCAAGCCAAAACTGCATTTACTACTCCTTGGGGTACCTTCATGTATTTGAATATACCTTTTGGATTAATGAACGTAGGAGCCACATTTCAAAGAGCTATGGATATAGATTTTGCCAAGGAGATCCATTAATTATTAGTAGTATACCAAGATGACATTACTGTCTTTTCCAAATCTGACAATGAACACCTAGATCACCTCAGAAGAGTATTCATCAAATATAGGAAATTTGGGATTTCTTTAAATCCCAAAAAGACACTCTTTGGTCTAGAGGAGGGAAAGCCGTTGGGACATATCATATCTAAATATGGAATTAGGATATATCCTGCTAGAATAGAGGCCATTTTGACCATTGCCCATCCTAGAAACATTAGAGTGTTATAGTCATTTCTAGGCAAGATTAATTTTCTTAGGAGATTCATCCTGAATTTAGAAGAATTAATTAGGGAATTAAATAAAATGATAAAAAAGGAATAAACACTTAAATGGATAGTGGAGGCCAAAAAATCCTTTGGCCCTAACCAAGGCTCTAGTCCTTATAAGTCCTAATTTTCAAAAAGATTTTATTATTTTTTCTTTTGCTTCAAAACACACCATTGCAACAGTCTTGTTGCAAAAGAATGACCAAGGATATGAACAACAAATTGCATTTTTTAGTAAATCCTTAAGAGATAACACACTTAAATACAATATTATGGAAAAACAAGCATTAGATTTAGTAAAGGCTATCAAAGAGTTTAGAGTTTATATTATTTGTTCTCACATTATTGCTTATGTTCCAAACTCCGTAGTTAAGGACATTTTGACACAAAATGGGCCTGAAGGAAAGAGAGGCAAATGGATTGCCACTATATTGGAAATGACATAGAGATAAAGCCCACTAAACTCATCAAAGGCCAAGGTTTAGCCAAACTCATGGCTGAATTGAACTGTCAGGCCCCAGATATTAATTTTATTGGTGCCCTTGATGAACAGGTAGACATGGTGACTCCACAAGTTAGTGAATCTTTTACTGATTCATCTTGGTATACAGATATCATATTTGTATTACTGAACTTACAAGCTCCTCCTAGTTTAACAAGAAATAAAGCTAGATTTTTGAAAATGAAGTCATTAAAATATTGTATCATAGATAATACTTTGTTTTGGAAAGACATTAGTGGTGTTCTTTTGAATTGTTTACTGAAAGATGAATCTGATAAAATCATGCAAGAGTTTCATGCAGGGGATTGTGGAGGAAACTTGTACTGGAAGACTACTGCTAACAAAATTATGAGGGAAGGTTTCTACTGGCCCACTCAGTTTGTTGATGTTAAAAAACATGTAACCTCCTCTCATAAATTCCAGATATTTGAGGGAAAGAGAAAACTTTTACCTTTGCCTCTTAAACCAATCTCTACTAAAATGCCATTTCAACAATGGGGTTTATACTTCATTGGAGAAATACACCCATCCTCCTCAGCTCAACATAATTGGATTCTAACAACTATTGACTACTTCACAAAATGGATAGAAGCCATCCCTTCTAGACAAGCCACAAACACTATCATAATCCAATTCCTAGAAAATAATATCCTATCAAGATTTGGATGCCCCAAAAAGCTCATTACTGATAATGCAACTACCTTCAAATCCAAGAAATTGGTAGATTTCTGTAACAAATAGCACATCACCCTTGGCCACTCCACTGCCTATTACCCTCAAGGTAATGGATTTGCAGAATCATTTAATAAAAGCCTGGTCAATACTATACATTTGTAGGTTTATTTTGATCTTCAACCTTAGGGTGATTGTACCAATATCAAGTCAACAAACTGGAGCAAGTAATAAAAGAATTGAATTGCATGATTCATGAAATGAGCTATTTGCAGTGAAGTATCTTCTTTATGTGATTTGTTGCCTTCTTATGTTTTCATAAACATAATTTTAATTCCAAATTTGAATGTATTAACAGGAAATATCACTCAAAATTTGTTTAAGTACACTCTGTTTTGCATAGTTAGTCATTTACATGTTTTCCTATAATACCTAGATTTTAGAACCCTTAATTGCTCTCCCATCCTAGTTGACCTCTTTCATTCCTTCCATAATTCGGCCTAGGCAACCCTTAATTTCTCCCTGGATCCGATCAGAAGCCACTTCACCGTTCAACCTTTGAGATTTTCAAAAACTCACCTATCTTGCCCTATAGACACTGTCTTTTAAAGCTTGACCTAGTCCAGTTTGTCTAATATTGAATTCATAGCCCAATGTTAAAAGCAAACCTCTGTCAATCTAAGTAAGTGATCCCACCACCCAATTTCAAAACGAAACCCAAGTGTAACCATAACTAGCCTAAAATTTATTAGCTAAAACAAAGTTAAAACATACAGAGAGAGCCTTCTCTAATATTAGGAAGGCTAGGTCCTGATCTCCAAAAGTGGTTTGTGGTTACCTCTATCATTTCCTTCTTTAATAAATCTCAAAGGAAATTTTGGAGTGATAACAAGACCGTCAAGTTTCCACCTTCCTTGGCTATCTTCTAGCTTTGTGATCCACTCGTATAGCTCAATCGGGAAGGAGCAGAAAAACATCTCATGGATCTTTGTATACAAGTATATGTCCAACCATTGTTCCTTTGTCAATTGCGGGTTTTTGTTTTCCTACGCCATGAATTCGTGGATATTTCTATCCAACCAGTCTCTGATCTCCTTCTTAGTTGGATTCTAGTGATACGACATCACACATCGATTATGCATATTTCGGTCCCAACAACGGAACTATTTGTTGGCTTGAGGGGGCTTGACCCAGGTTCAACAATAATTAGCCAAACAAATCCATACATTACTAGCCCTTTCGGCATTGGCCCGCAGAGTACGGATTGAAGTCTCACCCAAAGGAGTACGGGGGGATGCTGGAACCAAGTTTCCACACCTTGAGATGGTTGTGATGTCATTTGATTCTCCCTATCCCTACTTTTGTGCAGGTTGCTTCGCTCTAGGGCTTGCAAGACGAGCCCTCTATTCCAGGCTTGAATACCTCTGCAGAAGAGTACGATCAACTTTCGCGCATCCCTAACTTGCCACCTAGGTACTTTTGCGCTGCTATGGCAGCATACCGTGCAAATTTCCAAATTAATCTAATTGACTTTCTTATCTTTGTCAAATAAATATAGTTAACTCCGCGTAAACAAATATTCGTAATTACATTTAGTTACCTAATGTAATTGCATTCATTCGCGCATCATATAAGCATAATAAAGGACATTCATACATAACATATAAAGATGTATCAACAGAACAAAGACACATAAATTGCAGAATATTTTTCTTTATTGATATCTTCCAAGTGTTTACAACTCTGTCCACCTTGCGCACATAGCTACAGGGGTCTGTGCACTCAGTTGTGGACTTCTACCCTAGACCTCTGTGCACTCAGCTGTAGAGCCTCTACCTATGCTACACCCCAAGACATAGACTTCTTACTTCAGAGCTACAACTCTCTTACACGATTCATTATTGTCTATCTCCCCAAAACTACTTAGAGCTTAGCTCTTTTTATGCAATCCCATGGTCCACCGACCATGGGTATATCTCTTACTTCCGACTTTACTTTACAAAACTAAGGGCAGACTACCCTTTATGACACATGACACCTTTGTGCTCCACGACTATAAAATGCAGAGTCTTTACAATTTTATTACAAAATCTGACTCAAACATGGGAATTTAGCCCCAAAATTTCTCTTGGGGGATCCTGCTCCCAACACCATGAATGATGCAACACTATAAAAAACCAAAATTCCACAATTTCACTTAAAAAAAGCAGCTAATTTCAGCTAGTATATAGCGAAAATCCCCATCAACATGCATTTGATATAAGGAAACTGAAAAAATAAAATTAAAAGCATACTTACATGTATGAAAAAATATATCGAATCATTATTATATGCCAATAGTGAAGCTCCAAGATAAAAATGAAGAAATCCAAACATCAAAATTCATCCATTCATCCAATTTCGTTGTGAAAAAGGAATAAGGGAAATATCACAAGAGAGAATGATCCAATCCAAGTGATGATGATCAAAATGATCATCACACTTCTATTTATACACTTCCAAATGAATTCGATTTAACTAAATAGGCCTAATTAAGCCCCTATAATAAAATAATGTGCATAATAACAAAAAATTTGGTGACAAGCCTACCAAATAATTCAATAATGTAAAAATAAGCCTCTCAAGAGGGTAAAAATATTAAAAAAGTGAGTCACTGGGCATTTGAGGAGGCTTGATGAAGTCCAAGGGGTTCCATGATGAAGAAATGGGCTCCCAACATATTGAACAAGGGGTTGGACCCTTGCTATCCAATAAAAAACTTGTGCTGCCCCCAAGTGGGTAAGGGGGCACAAGAACATCCTCATGGGTCTCAAAATGGATAAAATATGCTTGTAGACCATATATAAGGTCTTGGAGTAATGAAATAATCCCTCCCTTTGTAGAGGGAGGCATCCTAGAACATTTGCCAAGTGTATGGTACAACTATGGAGCCGACTAGGCATGTTGGACCAAGTGCATCATCCTCATCCAAAAGTGGAACATGAGCAATCAATGAATCCTAATAAGGATCCATGAAGTAATATATACTATTATGGAGGCCCATGGATCTCAACACTCACCCTAGAAGTTCCAATGTGGTCCTCTGGAGGGGTAGGACACCATATAGGGAGACTAAGCCGCAAATGTAGACGAACTTGAAATCCTACATAAGATCCAATGTGTCCCATCACCCTATAAAAAAAATATTAGAATAATAAATTAATAATGATTACAAGTCATTAGATCAATGGGGCACTTCATGGTGGCATGCCTTTCCATAGTGGGCTTTAGTAGGTACAAGTGTCTCCAATCTCAATAGGGTATTAAACAAGGACCCTATTAGGTGGTTTGAACCTCTAAAGGGGGTGGCACGTCCATAGTAAATCCTTTAAGAGGGAGGTGGTAAATGATATAATGATGGAATGGAGTGGGTATCATGGGAATAATCCAAACCACATGTCTAGGTGTATTGGGTATGTAACACCCTCCTCCCACATCTACCCAAGTAACCATGCCAACGGGGGTAAACATGAGACGAGAGACTACTATGATCATATTCGACCTCCTTTGCAACCTTAAGGAAGTGGAATCGATGAAACATCACATATAGTCATCCAACATCATTAACATAGCCCTCAGGAGACAAGTTAGCCACTTTGACAACCTATCTTGGGTCCGACTATTGTTCTGGATCTCTTAAGCCATAATCTCTCTCATGCTATGGGAAATGGATTGACCAACAACCTAAAGTTTCTCTCACAAGCCTAATTTCCAGTGACCAGAGACCCAAGTTGCCGGATTTGTACCAATGACCTTGGGATTTAAGACACTTTTTAAGGCCCAGAGCCCAGTCTACTACCCAGAATGGAATGATAACTTAGAATCAGTAAAAGCGCAGGGAAATTGTCAAGCCAGGAGGTAACTCCTCAAATTAAAAATATATTTATTCATTTAGATTTCTCGTAGTTATATACACGAGGGAGTGACTCTTGGGTTTCATCTCCCAATGGCTCTTCCTTTTCCATTATTTATTATTCACATTATTTAAATTTTTTCACCCAATCCTCATGATTAGGCGTCAACATTCCCTCCCTTAATCTTAAGGGATGTTGGTGAGTCCAAGCATCATTCTGAATCTTTCAAGCTTTTCTCTTCCAAGCGCTTCGGTGAAGATGTCTACAATCTGCTCATTAGTGGAACAATGACATAGATGGATTCTCTTGGCCTCAACATGATGTCGAATCAGATTGTATTTTGTATTGATGTGCTTTGTTCGATCATGGAACTTTGGGTTCTTGGCCAAGTTTATTGCAGAGGTGTTTTCAATCATGAGTGGAGTCGAATGTACTTGTTTTACCTACAAATATTCCAAAATTTTCCTGAACTACACAATTTATTTTGTTTCCTCAGCTACTACGACATATTCAGCCTCTTTTGTGGAATCTACTGGAAATAATTGTTTGCGTTATCTCTAGGAGACAACTCCTAATCCAAGACTCATAGCATAAGCATAAATAGATACCCTAGTTTCTTTGTCTCCATTGGAGTCTGAATTAGAGTATCCAATCAAGCTAAAGTCGCCCACCTATGTATACATGAGTCCAAAGTCTTGAGTTTCCTTCAATTACTTTAGAACTCTTTTTGCAATAGACCAATGTCCCTCACAAGTCTTTTGCATAAACCTAGAGAGGATTCCAACAACATACGAAATGTCTGGTTTGGTAGTAGTCAGGTAGTTGAGAATTCCTACAAGATGTCTATACTTTGTTCCATCAAATTATTTTCCTTTAATGGATGCAATGTAGCTCTCATTGTTCCATGTCATCAAAAGATCATCTACATATACCACAATATATACAATTGTTTTTCCAACTTTCTTGACAAACAAAGTTGCATCATCAAGATCATAATGTTTGAAATTGAGCTTCCAAAAGATGCTCAATTAACTTTTCATACCAGGGTCACGGTGCTTTCTTGAGGCCATATAAGGATTTCACAAGTTTTCATACTTTATGTTCCTGTCCTTTCACAACAAATCCTTCATGTTGATACATAAAAACATTCTATTTTATATATCCATTCAAGAAAGCAGTTTTTACATCCATTTGATGGACTTTCCAACCGTTCTAAGATGCTAGGGAAAATGGTGTTTAGATGGTATCCCATTTTGTTGTGGGGGCAAAAGTTCCTCATAATCGACACCTTCCTTCTATGCAAAACCTTTTTCCATAAGCCTGACTTTATGCTTGTCAAGTGAGCCATCAACTTTATACTTGTTCTTGTAGACCCACTTGCAGCAAATTGGTTTGGTTCCCAATGGAGGATCAACCAGATTCCAGGTGCCATTCTTTATCAAGGCATAATACTCCTTTTGCATCGCTTCTTTCCATTTATCATGAGAAGCAGATTCTTTGAAGGAAGTTGGTTCAAAATCTGTAGAATTAAATTCAGTTCACAATCATAAGAAACATCCATATCAACAGGTGAACCAAAATCATCTACATCACCTCCATTTTGCCTGGTTTAATTTCTTGTTCCTATCTTTCCAACCTCATCAGGATGAACACTTTCAAGTGTCTTTTTCAGCCACTTTGGGGGACCTTTTTGAGATGGTCTAGGCTGCTCAGTTGATTGAGTTGGGACTAAATCAAGATTGAGTCTCCCAATTATATCAATCACATCATCCAAAGTATCATCAATGGTTGGAATTTCATGTGGGGGAGAGAGTGCTTCAGAAGAAGATTCCACAAATTGATCCATCATAGGAATCCCCCCTTCAATATGTGGAATTGGATTATCAAATTTTTGAAATGATTTTGCATTTGCGAATCTGATTAACTTCATCATAGAGATGATATTCATTGGAGGTGTTTGAATACCCCAAGAAGATACACTTACGACTCCTTGCACCAAGTTTGTTTCTATGTACCTTTGGTATCAAGGCATAATAGGTGGAACTAAAGACCCTGAGATGCTTTAACAAATGAATGTGCCCATGCCACATTTCATAAGGAGTCTTGTTTCTAATAGCATTATATAGACATTTATTTTTTCCATATACAACACATAGAACTGCGTCGACCCAAAACATCAATTTTACATTCTTGAAAAACATCATGGAGCGCACCATATTTAAGATTGTCCTATTCATTCTTTCAGCTACTCTGTTATGTTGGGGATTAGAAGACACAATTGTTTGATGTTTGATCCTATGTTTGATAAATCATTTGAAGTGTATTATTTTCCATTATCAGTTCGAATAGAGCCAATATAATATTGTGCATTATTTTCAATCCATGTATGAAAGTTCTCGAATGTTTAAAAAACATCAGATTTGTTTTTCAATAAATAAACCCAACACATTTTGGTGTAGTCATAAATAAATGTCATCATATATTTATTTCCATATGTAGAAGGAATAGGCATTGGACCACATAAATTTGAATTAATGAGTTCAATTTTTCTATGTGCTCTAGAATGTGAATCATGAAAACACTATTTTCTATGCTTTCTTAGAATGCAAGCATCACATTTCTTAAGTCTCATAGGAATTGTAGGCAAACTAGTAATACCATTTTTCTTCAACAAGTGAAGGTTGTCATAGTTCAAGTGTCCAAATATAACATGCCATAATAAAATTAATGGAAATGTACCTTCATCATAATGAGAATTGTATGAGAAATTTTGTGCACGAGCAGAGGTACCTTGCGGGTTGATAAGTCTTTCTTCTTCTATCCCTATCATGACAAGTGAGTGATCTGATTATTTTCTCACCTCAAACTTTCCATCAAACATATGAATGGAGTGTCCTTGCTGGTGGATGTGGACCAAGGACAAAAATTTTCTCCTTAGCTCTGGGAGATATAAAAAATCATGCAGAAAAAAGTCTAGAAGACTAGGAAATTTAAGCCTAATTGTGCCAAGCCCTGATGGCTTGAGTTTTGATTTGTTTGTAAAGTATACTGCTCCATCAACATTGTCAGTAAATTCTTTACAAAAATATCTTCTAAAAGTCATGTGGAAAGTTTCTCCTAAATCAAGAAACCAATCACTTTTCCAAGAAGCAAGTGAAGCATTAAACAAGTCTTCATTTACTCCAATATTACAATGTGCCACAACATAGTGAGTAGATTCATGTGCTTTAACTTTCTCTTTGTCATTAGTTTTACCTTTGGATTTATTTCTTTCCTGCTCAATTCTGTCCCAAGGAAACTTGCATGTGGATGCATCATGTGATCCATCTCTATTGCAACGTATGCAATGAAAATATGACGTTTCTCCTTGAGAGTGTCTACCCCTCTGTCTCAAAAATTTCTTCTTCCTCTTCCTCTTCGACCACCTTTTCCTCTGGAAGAATCTTGAGCAAGATTCTTCTCTCTATGTGCAAGACACACAACCTCTTTAGAAGACTGAGGAGCTATCTTATTCCCAAAAGCTTTCTCTCTCTCAGTAAATTTATTCACAAGGGAATCAAAGGTAATTTCTTTGAAGTTTCCATTTGCTTGTAATGACTCAAGATAATTTGAGTAAGTGGGATAAAATGCCTTGAAAAAAGCTATTGGAGGAATGTCCGATTCAAAATTAGTGACTTTGATATCATGCATAATAGATATTACTTCTGATGCAAGAAAAAGATGATCATCATTTTGTAATTCAAGGTTGAACAATTTAATCATGAGTTGAAAATTTTCAAGAGCAGAGTGTGAGTCATAGAGTTCCTTTAGTTTTTGTAAGGCTTCGAAAGCATTTGAAAATGGTGAAATATGGTGACTTGCCTCTTCATTTAATGACGCTGCAATCAAGGCATAGGACTTGTTGTTAATAACATTCCAAGAGAGTTAATATCATACCAAGCGTTCCAGTAGTTGACATTGAAATCGTGATACCACAAAGCAAAAAAACCGTGATACCACACAAAAATAAACCATGGGTTGAGTAGTAGACAATGTGTATGGTGTTCATGGAAAATTTTAGGGGCTAATGTTCGCCCAATGGGCTAATTTTCCATGATTTTTCCAAAAAACGATTCGCCAATTTCCAATTTTTATAAAAGATGATTCGCCCAAATTTTAGAATATAAAATTATTTTACCTTAAAAATCGCCAACATTATATAGTGGCTATATGATAATCATTATAAATTTGAATAATTTTACAAATAGATCATTAAAAAATTTATAGTTTGAATATTAGGGATTAGTGAGATTCGCCAATGATTCTAAACTTCAAGAAAATTTTCCATCCTTAAAATTTTCCTTGAATTGGTGTTCTAAGCGGAAGTTGTTCTAGTGGCTTGAATTTAGTTTTTAATGCTGCACGTTATCAGACTCATTGACAATGATTTATAAATCAGAAGATCCACAAAGGCTTCAGTACCTAGAAGCACAATGTTAGGCCTCGAAACCAACATTCAATTCTGCAGTCGAACAGATGGGAAGGGTTGTGATAAACCAGTTTGGAAGTCATCATGTTCTTCAGATTTTTCACCAATGGAACTCAATTGAAGGTAAAAAAAACTAGAGCTCTAAGGTTTGGAGCTGTGAATGCCTCTTTCTCTTCTTCAATGCCACGAAGTGACCAACGTATGCAAAGCACCTTTGGACGTAGTGTAGTGGGGATATTAATGCAGTGGTATGCATGTGGAGGTAGTGCATAGTTGGGATATTAATACTGAAGGCACAAGGTATTGGGATATTAATATTGATACCACATCGTGGAGTATTACCATACTGAGTAGGAAGAGAGTTGGTGGGAAGCTTAAGTACTACCAAACGCATACCATTCAATAAAATTAATGTAGAGGAAAAAGAGCATGGTAGCAGAAAAAGAGCATGACAAACTGTAGAAATGGAAGAAGGGAGTTACAAAAAATTAAATTTTGGAGTTGGCTCTGATACCATGTCAGGTCAAGAGGTAACTCCTCAAATGAAATCTGTTTATTCATTTAGATTGCTCATAGTTATATACATGAGGGAGTGAATCTTGGGTTTCATCTCCTGATGACTCTTCTTTTTCCATTATTTACAACTGTTCACCCAATCCACATGATTAGGTGTCAAGAGAAACAACGATACAATAGTAATAAGTTGATCGAGACCTTAACTAGACCCCTACTAGCCATGACATGCATTTTGTCAAACATATCATCAACATGTAATCTACATGTGTAAATAACATAATTAAGTGTAGGGATCTCATACTTATCTAAGAATCACTATGAACCATTGTTCCCTTATGTCATTTGATGCATTACCATCTATTAGGTCATAGACACGTTATCCATTCATATGCAAATAAAAACATGCTTGGAGCCATAGGTAGCTGTTGTCATAAAATATACATATAACCAAAATAATAGGAATGGAAGTACCATAAACATATCAACCATAAAAATCCATATATACTTCAGTACATTTACACATGAAAATTAAAGGAATGGATTTCTCATTAATGAATGCAATGAACCAAATGGAGATGGGACTACCACATTTCACTCGATCATGTATTGGTTGAGCCAAGTATATCTTCATCCAATCGACCCTGTTCCATATTCCAAGCATGAATGTGGGACTCACAAAACTCATAGAAAACACCAATCAACATGAATGCCACCAGAGTTCTGTGCCTACACTGTGACGAATTTGAGTGCCTTCTAGTCTCTCAGGATTTACTGAGCATCCATAGTCTGATCTAGGGATCACTAGACCCTACATCGAGACATACTCTCTAGCATTTACCGTGCATTACATCTTGGAACCACTAGGCCAAACATAGATAAAATCCACCTCTTGGCTTTACCGTATATCCCGCCATTCATCGACAAGGATTCCTAGGCCCATCGAGGCACACAATCTGGCTTTCCTGCAGCCCACAGTCTGGTTCAGGGGTTACTATGCCAGTGTCTTCATGATCCTTAGTCTGGTTCAGGGACCATTGCACCATGTGTTTGTCAATTTGGAGATCCACCCCACTCAACTTCAAATCCAATCCGACCATCCCACATAAACTGAATGAGATAACCCATCTCATCAAAGCTATTAGGAAATGGAAAGGTTAGATTGAAACTATTGTCACACCTGAAAAAACCCATGCCATGGTAGAAAATAAACACATGCAATCCCATGCATTCCAAATCTAGCAAGGAAATACGCATGCAAGTCGATACCTATAACGAAGCCTGTTGCAGTTGCTTGATCTTGCCTTTCCCTGTTTCATCTTTTCTTCCTCTTCCCTTCTTTTCCTTTCTTTCTCCAATGCCAAATTGCTCCAAGAAAATCTAAGTGTCCAAGAGTATAAGAGAGAGAGAGAATAGTGAGAGTTCTCCAACATTGAACTGAAAAAAGATTACCAACCGATCCTCGAAGCCTTTCTATCGATGATGCCTCTATTTTCTTCATTTTCCATTATTTTCCTTCATTTTACTCCTCACATGAAACCTGTGAACTTTCACCTCCTTTCTCCTAATTTCAATTATTTTCATAAATAATTGTGCCAAAAATGCCATTTTTCCTTTCCAAAGCCTTAACCATTTCCTTTGCCAATTTCCTTAGCCATAAAAAACCAAATGAACACCCTCTAGGATGTCTTGCCCAACATTCAACTTGGGATAATTGTCCCAATTGACTATGGTTATTGTTTTTAACTTTTATTACATGGAATTTTCACCAAGGCTATTATAGAACCCATCCCCTTAGGGGACAGTGTCCTTGATGTTCAATCACAAATATACCTCAACAACCTATTGAAAGAAGACATACAACTCATGGAGCTTTATAACACATCTTGATGTAGTATTTACAATGAAATATTTTCTCAAAACAAAACATCATGACAACATGACAACATACTGCATAATAGAGCTTTATAACACAACTCATTACGATATTTACAATGATAATTTTGTTGAGTTCCACCCCACATAACATCATAACATCTTGATAATATAATCACATGATAGCATAGTAACATTACAACATAATCATAATTACATGACACCCGTACCGCATAGTGGAGCTTTATAACATAGCTCATGGCACTATTTATATCCATTCAAACATGTACATATAGCAACATCACCAAAATATATACCAAAAACATATACCAATCATATACCAAAACATATACTAAACGCCATATCTAAGCATATATCAAAACATCATATCAAAGCATATATCAAAACACCATATCAAAGCATATACCAAACCACCATAAAACATATACCAAACCCCCATAAAGCAGGTAACAAATCATTGTAAAGCATATACCACACCACAAAATCAAAGATACTTTGCCTCAACTAGAAAACATGGAAGGATGCATAGGCTGCATCAGATCTGCCATCTCCCATGTAGCTTCATCAGGTCCAAAGTTCTTCCATTTCACTTTAACTTGTTGGATTTCATAGTTCCAGAGCATGAGCACCTTTTTCTGCAATATAAATTGAGGCTCCGGCTGGAACTTTCCATTTGGTTCCACCTATAATACATACAAGTCGATCACATGATCAACATCCTTAACATACTTCTTAAGAAAATATACATGGAAAAAATCATAAACTTTCATTGTCAGAGGTATTGAAAGTCGATAGGCTACTGGCCTAATCCTCTCAATGATACTGAAGGGTCCACAAAACCGTGGTGCCATCTTGGCACATGATCCAATCCACAAGATCTTCTTCGGTTTGATGCGTTAGTACACCTATTCCCCAACTTGGAACTCCTTGAACAACATCTTCCTATCTACATAACTCTTTTGCCTATCTGATCACCTTCATTTCCTATTCCATGTCTTCCAACATATCTGGTCCAATCAATATCCTACTAACTGGATCACTCCAACTGATGGGAGTGTCGCAACTTTGCCTATACAATGCCTCAAAAGGAATCATCCTCAATGACTCCTGATAACCATTGTTGTATGTGAACTCTACCAAAGGGAGATACTCTTCCCGCTTCTAGTATTGATGCATCACACACATCCTCAACATGTCCTCCAATATCTTGTTGACCCTGTTTGTCTGTTCATATGTCTGCGGATAATAAGATGTGCTGAAGGCAAGCCCTGTGCCCAAACCTACAAATAACTCCTTCAAAAACTTGGAAGTGAATTTCACATCCCTATCTGACATAATTTTCTTTAGAATAACATGAAACCCGACCACATCTTTGACGAATACCTGTGCTACATCACTAACTGAGAATGTAGACTTCACTGGAATGAAGTGTGTAACCTTTGTTAACCCGCCCATAATGACCATGATGGAATCATGCTATTTCATTGTATTCAACAACATTGTGGTGAAGTGCATGTAAATAACCTCCCATTTCCACGCTAGAATCACGATTGACTGTAACAGTCCACTAGGATGTTTACACTTTTCTTTCACTCGCTGACAATTGAAACACCTCACCACAAACTCTACTACATCCCTCTTCAAATTCGGCCAATAATAGAATTTCTTCACCGATGTTAGTGTTTTCTGATAACCTGGGTGACCTGAATATGGTTTTGCATGAAAATCCCTCAATATCACCTTCTTGAGCTCACTTCTATCTAGTAAATATATCCTATCTCAGAACCTGACCAATCCATGCGCTATAAGACAATATGTCATGCGTTGTGCACTTGCACCTATACCTATAGTAGCATCTTGCTGCAACCTATGCACAATCTCCATATACCTAACATTATATTGGATTGCATGCAAAATACTATACTATGTCTGTCCCATAGGAGCTCATAGTTTCCAAGTGGTGTACCTACACTTGTTTACTAAGAGCATCTACCACCCTTTTCTCTTTACCCTTGACATACCGGATCTCGAAATCGAACTCACTGATCTTTGCCAACCATGTAGCATGTCTTGCGGTCAAATTTGACTGGTTAAACAAATATCTCAATCCAATATGATCACTCATCAGTACAAACCTCATTCCAAGAAGATAGTGTCTCCACATCTTCAATGCATGTATAATCTTTGCTAACTCAAGATCATGTGTCAGGTAGTTCTTCTCATGCTCATTTAGTTTCTACGATTCATAACTTACTACTTGTCCATCTTTCATAAGGACTTCACCACACCCTCTCTTACAAGAATCTGTGCACACCACACACCATTTGTCTGGATTTGCAATATGTAGTACTGGTGCATGTGTCAACGACTTAATTTGTTCAAAGCCAACCTCAGACTCCTCTGTCCATTCGAACTTATTACTTTTCCTTTGCAATGATGTAATACGATAAGAAATATGTGAGAAGTTCCTGATGAAGCTCTTGTAATATCTTGCCAAAACCAATAAAATATCTCACCTCATCTACAGTCTTAGGAGATACCCACTCTATGATGACCCTTATCTTTTCTAAATCTACTGCAATGCCCTTCTTGGAGACAACATGTCCCAAGTAGTGTACCTCACTCTCAAAGAAACTACATTTGCTGAGCGTAGCATACAACTTATGCTCTCTCAACAACCATAACACTCCTGCTAAATGCTTGACTTATCTGAGAATCACTATGAACCATTGTTCCCTCATGTCATTTGATGCATTACCATCTATTAGGTCATAAACACATTATCCATTCATATACAAATAAAAACATATTGAAAGCCATACGTAGCGGTTGTCATAAAATATACATCTAACCAACATAATAGGAACAGAAGTACCATAAACATATAAGCCATTAAAATCCATATATACATCCTACATTTACACATGAAAATCAAGGGAATGAATTTCTCATTAATAAATGCAATGAACCAATTGGAGATGGGACTACCATGTTCCACCTGACCATAGATTGGCTGAGGCAAGTCTCTCTTCATCCAATCACCCTTGTGCCATATTCCAAACATAAATATGGGAATCAAAAAACAAATCTAAAAAACACCAATCAACATGGATGCCACTTGAGTTATCCATCTACACTGTGACGAAATTGAGTGCCTCCTAGTCTCTTAGGTTTTACTTTGCATCCACAGTTTGACCATGAATCACTAGGCCCTAGACTAAAACATATTCTGTATGCTTTACCATGCATTCCATCTCAGAACCACTAGGCCCAACTGAAAGAAGAGAAAATCCACCTCGAATTTACTATATATCCTGCAATTCCTGCAATTCACGGACAATGATTCTTTCTGTACGAATCCAAAATAGATGGAGGCATCGTTACCATCTCTCCCACCCTAACCATTGAGGAGTGCGAATTCTCTAACTCCGATATAATAACAACACTGGAATCAGATATGCATGAACCTAGAAGCATTCGTGACTTACAAGTGAACAAAGGCATTGCACATGTGCCGCCAATTATCCACATCCTCTGAAGGTAACGGCGTGAAGACGAACGTCCCATTTTGAATGTTGAAAGCCACGATGCGCCACCTTGAATAATTTACATCCACACACTTCCAATATAAGAAATCCCTCGAAGCGACAATCTTGTTCATTCCTATCGTCCAAAATGCTGGTAAAGTCTATGTCAGGTGTCCCACTGTACTCCACAACTTCAAACTCTGCATAAATTTCTACCCTCTCTGCATGTCCCGAATTCATCATCGCTATAAATTTATGTGTGTCTCCATTGTGGCCGTGGCCCTCCTCTGCCATGATGGCCATGTCCCAAATAAAACCATTGTTTATCCTGGGAAGTTCTATCGATTTTATTGTAAGAGGATTGCAGACAATATACGTGAATACTAAAGAACTGCGCGTATTAAAAGACCTAACACTTGCCAGAAAAAGGCCCACGACTGATCCGTCCACCCAAAAGTTGTCACTGTCATATTGTCTCTCTAAAACGGCGAGGGATAGTCTTTTCCACGTGTTTGTGAAGAAGCAGTATGCTATGCAATTCAACGAAGCCATGGAACAAAAGAATCCATGGTTTTACAAAAGAATCCATGGTTTTTGGCTGGGGGGTGCGGCAAACCAGTTGTCAGTTATAAATTGTTTGGATGAAAGGAGGGTGTTCCATTCTTTACACACCATGCAATATCTACATAACCTTTCTGCTAGCAACCATGTCAATACTTTCTCTTTGAGATTGCTGGGCAATTGATACTACCATGCTGAGCACTTCCAAAAACCTATTAATGGTGAATCTCAGTCTCAATCTGGAACTCAATATTGATCTGCGCCTAGTCTCTTTAAATTCTTTTACCACTATTTATTTATATTTATATTTGTAAGATAACTGACATTTCACTGTTCTATAAATTTATCTACTACTAATCTTATTGTTAAAATATTACATAATTACATAATATTGTTTTGAAAATGATGTTGCAGACACCATCTCATCAGATTCTACGACTGTTTATTTATATTTATAATTATAAGATAACTGACATTTCACTGATGCACAAGTTTATTTAGTACTAATCGTATTTTTAAGATATTGCATAATTATATAATTGAGCCTGGTGTTCATTCTTCGTTCAAGACCCTTTTTTTTAGTTATAACAACAATACATTGAGCAATTTTTTTCTTCCAATACGTTCATTTACGTTCATTTAGCATCTTTGCTTTAGACATTATAACAATAATATAATTAAAAGAACTATAATTAACTAAAAATAATGGAGTTA